>NW_019104522.1:437493-449095 GCF_001995035.1 Momordica charantia | reverse complement strand
CCGCTCATTAAGAATTTTCACAAAAGTTTTACGAGCATAATGCTCATATAGATGTGAAAATTATGGTATGTCAGTTGAGTGGGAGTTTGTATTTTCTTAAATTAGACATGTAGTTTTTCTTTTCTGCAGAATAAAGAAGATGATTTATTTTGTTACTCTGAATGATTTTCTTTCTAAATGTAGTTTAACATAAAGCTAGAAAGCATAAATTTGGATCTCTTTAAAGAATAAAGTTGGACCAGTTTAGAATAGACATGTTTAGATCACATTACATGTAATTCTCATGCTGCTCTTCCACACTTGATCCATGTCATTGAGTATATTTGGTGTGGTGATCATTATGAAGGTTGAGTCGTGATTATACATGTGACAACAACCGCTTTGGTTCTTCATCGATATACGAGATGGACCGGATTGTTATTAAAAGGAAGTTTATTTTAATAGCATTGAGATGTGCACTAAAGAACTAAATTAATATAATTGCTAATAAAGAAAATTGTTACCCAAGTGGGAGATTGTTGGAATTAATTTAATAATTAATTCCAACATTTTCGTGCTATACATCACGTTGAGAAAGATCAGCCTCCTATGTACCATACCATTTTTGTACCTCGAAAGGGGGTCCTCCTTGTGATGCTACGGACGGCTGTCCGAAGTGCAAGGGTAAACTCGGACTCAGATAGGATAGGATTGTGCACGCCGGACCCTTCGGGTATTATATTTTGGCCGAGTTTACCGTACCTCCGGCCCTTCTATTACGCGACCGTTAATATTAAATTTCTTTACTTATGAAAATTTAAAGATTCATTTGTTTACTTATGAAAATTTAAAGATTGAATAGGAGTAGAGCTGAAAATTATAATTTAAAAGATAATTTACTTTACAAATTAGGAAGTACTTAAAAAAAAAGATAAAATATTATGTTATATTTTAATCTTGGATATTTATTACGCATTTTTTTATTCAGAAAATAATGCCTATATTTGGATTTCTAATAAACCAAATACATAAAGAAGAAGAATGATAATAATAATATTCCGCACTTAATTACAAATATTTAAATTACATCAACTAAACTATGTTGTCATTTTTCAAAAAAAAAAAAAATGGAAGAAGTAGTAATAATAATAGTATTATAGGTGAATTGAAACATATATCTTATTTTTTCTAAGATTGAAATTAAATCCTCTAAAATCCACGTTTTTTATTAATGTAATTTTAATATAATTTAATAAACCATATATAATTTGAAATGATTATTTAAAAAAAATCGGAAGGAAATTGTGTTTAAATTCAAAATTAACGAAATAAAATAAAATCAGAAAGACAAAAAAAAATTGTTAAAAAAAAGTAAAGATAAAGAAAGCAAACAATATATTTTTCTTAAAAAATAAATTGTATTCCATTTAAGACTTTTAAAATATATTTAAGTGCCAAGTATTAAGTGGATAAGTGCTTGGGAATGAAAGCCACGTGGAAGTGAAACTTATTGAACAAGTAGCTTCTCAACTACATTTGGGCTCTTCAAGAAAATGCGACGTGTAACTGCAATGGGCTCCACCTGGATAGAAAAATTTCTAGTCCTCCCCTAACCTTCATTTAAAATATATCATTTACAAAGTTCTTTTATTATTATATAAATAAAAGGGATTTGCAGACCATTTGGAGATATTAATTACACCTTTAAAAATTATACATTTGTCAACAAATACACCCGTTTAGGATGGAACACATTAGCATTTTACTATTATATCCTCTTTGTTATATATGTGTAATTAATATTAAATTATAAAAAATTTGAATGAAAAAATTGTGGGATTATGTTTTAAATTCCACGATTATAGCTCAACAAAAGGGAGGATATTAACTTCCCTAATCTGAAATGTCTTCATAGTCAACATAACTTTGGGATTATCTTCGAAATTAATTGGTGAATCTTCATTATTGCCTTTTCGCTCCAGGCAGCTGAATAGCTGTTTCGTCTTCTTCATTTCTTTCATCCAACCGAGGGTATTAGCCCTTTCCATTTGACGGCAGCCGGACCGGTAGTCGGTAGCACGAAATTTGGCATATATTTTCTTCCAAATTTGGTATTTCTAACCGTCAGAAGTAAGTATTTTCCTAACATTGGGTATCGTTTATATCTTATATTGGAGTTTTGGGTTAGACATCATGGGTCTCTTCAGAGTTTTTTCCAAAATGGTTTTTGCCATGAGATTAATGAACCATTCGAAGTTGAAGACTGTAGTGATAACCAAAAACAAATACTAACAAATTGAAGAAAGAACAAGCTCGGAGAGAGAATGAAGGAGAAGAAGAAACTCAGAATTATAGTGGTTCGACCGAAGTCTACATCCACTTTCGAATCAGAGAGAGAAGTTCTATTATCAGCTTGAAAGTTTTGAAAAACCCCAAAAAATTACAGAGATTTCACATACCCTTCTCCCTTAAAAGTCCCGTGGGACAAGACAGTAAAGTACCCAAAAATTGCAACTGTTAATCTCAACTAATAACAAATTTTAACAGCTAAACAACTGAGCCTTGGGTCATGAGGGAAGTACTGGCGGCACGTGAGTCATTAACAAAAAGTCAACAAAGACATATATAGATTATACCTTGCTTGTTATCCGCAGGGGACTCGTTTGGGATAAAGCACGATATTAACATCAGATTGAATCAATCTTTTCGAATTTACCGAACATTAGTATCATTCTCTTCAAATGTTGGTACTTATGTATAATATCAGATTGAAATATTTTGGTTTATCAAATTTGGATTAAAACAAAATTCTTCTATTTTTTCTGAAGGTTGTTTGATTTGAATTATTTAATATATAGGTATATAATCGTATATAGTATATATGAGAATTCTTGTGCTGCCTAGCAAATAAAGATTAAAAGAGAGAACTTTTAAAGTTGAATATAGAAGCATAGAGTTTATACTCACATATAAGTTCTAATGAGAATGGATGTTTGTTGAAGTGTTGCCTACTTGACTTGTGCAACATGTTTAATTGAAAGGTTTCTTTTTCTTTGTCCCCTATATTCACCAAGTTGATGTAAATGTTTGACAATTATATTTACTTTGTTGTTTATTTTATTGGGATATAGCCGTATATGTTTTATAATTTCACTTATGAGTTAATATGAGAATGATTGTGGTAAATTCAAATGTTTATATCTTATGTTGGGTTGTGGTAAGATTAATACTTGGCTTAGGTTGAGCATATTATTGACCATCTTATGTGGAGTTATTTCCTTATTGAGTATGTACATGAGCTTTGTTTGTTAATTATGGAAGGATATCATCGTATATACTTTATAATTTATATATAAATTTAAGTAAACTTGATTCTAATTAATCGATTCTTCATAATTAATCGATTCTTCATATTGCACTCAACCGTTATAGTTATAGTTTATAGTCGGATATAGTTTATATCTACATATAAGTGTATGTTATAATGGTGGCTGCTATAATCCTCACTCCAAGAATTATCATACCCAAAATGTTGTACATATTCATATAACAAATTATAATATATAAGTTTTAATAATATATAGTATAAAAGTTATAGCTCATGATAAATAGGTATATACAGTATATTCATTAGATACCTAATAATAATTGATTTTACAAGTACACACAGTACATATGCTATAATAAATTTAGATACCTAATAATAATTGATTTTACAAGTACACACAGTGCATATGCTATAATAATTATTTGTATATAGCATTAACATAAAATGAAGTGTGCATATGCTATAATAATTATTTGTATGTAGCATTAACATAAAATGAAATTAATGAAAAGAATTGATAGACATGCTAAGAAACACACATATATACATATATATACATATAGATATGTAGATAAACTAAAATTAAAATATTGAACATATTAATATAACTAATTATTGTATGTATTCTATAATAATACATGACGAACAAACATGAACATAATTGAATGCATAATAAGAAGAAAAAACACGAACATAATTGAATGCATAATAAGAAAACCTACTAACGTGGTAGGTTTTTTTTCACTCCCTCCTAGGGTGAGTGTACCGTCAGACTTGGTCTGCTCGTTCAGAAACCTAGGTTTCTGCTTATGGTAGGTTTTTTTATTCAGTTTACGGTTTAGATACAATGGAGGCTGATACTTTGGTGGAGGAATGGAGGAAACTGTCTTTAACTAAGGATGAAGAGGAGACTACAGTAGATATGGATGGGCTGGTTGCGTTGGACGTTGAAAAGCGTTTGCAAGTTAGTTTGGTTGGGAAAATTCTTCTAAAACGGAATATTTCCTGCGAGGTTTTAAGGAAGGTTTTAATAAATGTATGGCGTGTTGAGGGAGCATTAGGGATTGATTTGTTGGGCCATAACATTTTTCTATTTTGCTTTGAAAGTGTGGCAGTGCGAAATAGAGTGTACAGAGGGGGTCCATGGTTCTTTGATAAGGCACTAATTGTGCTGGAGATGCCTGTTTCATCGTTCAAATTGTCAGCTTTTAAGTTTAACAGTGCATCGTTTTGGGTCCACTTTTGTGATCTACCTCTAGCTTGTTTAAACGTATCCATGGCTAAACGTTTAGGTAATGCTATTGGTAGATTCGAATATGCTGATAGTTCTGAGGATAGCTTCTGTTGGGGAAGTAGTTTGCGAGTTCGGGTTTCTATTCTTTTAGATAAACCTTTGAGGCGAGGCATCAAAGTTAATATTGAGGGACCTATGGGTGGATGTTGGGTACCAATCAAGTATGAAAGATTACCAGATTTCTGCTATTGTTGTGGTAAGATCGGGCATACTATGGTGGAGTGTGATGAGGCTTATGGGGAAAGTTCATTGATGAAAGGAAACACTCAGTATGGATCTTGGCTTCGTTTTCAGGGTGGCGGTAGAGGTGGGACTTTAGGGAGAAGGTCACAGCTCTTTAAAGACGGACAAGTATAGCAAAAAGAGGGGACGAAGGAGGTTGAGCAATCGGGTGAGAACATCCCAGGACTGATCGAGGCCTCCTTATTAGAGAATCAGGCCTTGGTGCAAATGAGTCGAAAGGGCGGAGAGCCCAGAAAAGAGGGGGCAACTAATAGTGGGGAAGGAAGAGTGGGTTTAGTTCCGACTTTGTTGAAAGCTAGTAGCAATCTGACTAAATGCATCTCACCTATTATTGAGAATATTCTGGAGGAAGTGGGAAAGGTGGATATGTGTATGAATGGTCAGATTAATCTTTCTAATCATAGTACGGAAATAAGTGGGAACGCAGATATGGGAAAATTCAGCAGATGACAAAAAACAATATTAGGGAGAAAACTGTATCGCCTGCAAAGGAGGATGGAGGGAGAGAATCTACAAATGTTCGTGGATGGAAAAGATTGGCTCGGATGGAGAGGAAAGCTTCAGCTGGTGTAGAGAAAATGTGTGGTAAAAGGAAGTTGGAAATTGATCAAAAGGAAAAGGGGGCAGCAGACAAACGAAAGGGAGTTTTGGGACTTGATGATGATGATGGTGTGTCCATCAATAGAAACTTAGTATTGGCAGAGGCTGTTGAACAGCCCTGCCGAAAGCAATGAAAACATTATGTTGGAACGTCCAAGGGTTGGGGAATCCTAGGGCGTTCCGGGCAAAGTGTGACTTTTTGAGTCACAAAAATCCCCAAGTCCTCTTTCTTTCTGAAACAAAGTGTGGTGAAGTTACTACAAGCAAGCTTAAGCGACGTCTGAATTTGGAGGGCTGTTTCACGGTGAGTAGTCGGGGTTTGAGTGGTGGTATTTGTCTGTTGTGGAGCTCAGAAGTGGAAGTATCCATTCGTTCTTATTCTACAAATCATATAGATGCTGGTATTTTATGGAAAGATCGAAGATGGCAGTTTACGAGTTTTTATGGACATCCTAATGCATCTAAACGATGGGAAACATGGAATCTCCTTAAAAGGATCTATAATGAGGATGATTCGGCTTGGATGGTGGGTGGGGACCTGAATGAAATTTTGTGGGAGTTTGAGAAAATGGGAGGAGGGCGGAGGCGTGGATCTCAAATTGCTGAGTTCAGAGAAGTCATGGACACTTGCAAACTCATGGAGATGGATTTCGTGGGGGACCAATTCACTTGGAACAATAGAAGGAAGAAGAATGAGCAGATACAAGGAAGACTTGATCGATTCTTGTGTAATAATGCTTTTGTGGAGTTGTTTTCTGATTATCAAACCAGACATTTAGAATGGTCGAGATCTGATCACAGAGCTATTGAATGTTGTCTCAGCGAGAGGAATGGGTGTCGTGCTAGTATTAGGAAAAGGAGGCAATTTAAATATGAAGAGTTGTGGACAGGATATGAGGAGTGCGGAGAATTGATAGCGGAAGGAGGAAGGTGGGAAGAGGAAGAGATGACTGGTGCGCCATTAAGAGTACATCTTAATGGCACAAAGAGGGCTCTCAGTCACTGGGGTAGTAATCTAAATAAGGAAGTTTTTAAACAAATCAACAAACTGAAATTAGCTCTTGATGAGAAATATAAACGTTCTTTCCCTTTCGATTTTTCCAGAATAAATGCTTTAGAGGCAGAGTTAGATAAGCTTTTGGAAGATGAAGAAATTTTTGGGAAACAACGTTCGAGGGAGAACTGGCTCAGGTGGGGGGATAAGAATACTAAATGGTTCCATAACCAAGCTTCAGAGAGGAAGAAGAGGAATTTTATCCATGGAATCACTACACCTGAGGGAGGCTGGACAGAGGATGAGGGGGAAATTGGTCATTCCTTTATTTCCTATTTCGAGTCGATTTTTAAGTCCGATAATCCGTGTCCTGCTCATATTGACAAAGTGTTGGAAGCTATCACACCTAAGATAACTCCAGCCATGAATACAAGACTGCTGGCCCCGTTTGTTGCTGAGGAAGTAGTACGGGCGGTAAAAGATATGTTTCCAACTAAGGCTCCGGGCCCAGATGGTTTTCCAGCCTTGTTCTATCAAAGGTACTGGTCAATTGTGGGACCGAAGACAGTGGCTTGCTGCTTAGCAATTCTAAATGATAGAAATAGTATTGAAGAGTGGAATGAGACAACTATTGTGCTTATCCCTAAGTGCAAAAATCCTTCCCAGGTAACAGATTTTAGGCCTATAAGTTTGTGTAATGTTTCATATAAAATAGTGACGAAAGTTCTGGCCAATCGTTTAAAAAGTGTGTTAGATGTGGTGATATCTGAATCACAATCAGCATTTATTCCTGAGAGATCTATCACAGATAATATTATAATCGGTCATGAATGTTTACATACTCTGAAGAACTATAAGAACGGGAGGGTTGGTTATGCAGCACTGAAGCTAGACATGAGCAAAGCATATGATCGGGTAGAATGGGTTTTTGTGGAGAAAATAATGATAAAAATGGGATTTGCAAATGAATGGGTTGATCGTATAATGCAGTGTATCTCAACAGTGACTTTTGCAATCAATATTAATGGAGTGTCTGTGGGGCAGATTCATCCATCCAGAGGCCTCAGACAGGGGGACCCTATATCACCCTACTTATTTCTTCTATGTGCGGAAGGGTTATCTGCCTTGATAAAGGAAGCAATGTTAAACTCAAAGATTTCGGGTTTGCCGATTACAGAAACAGGGCCAATCATATCTCATCTTCTTTTTGCTGATGATAGCCTTGTATTTATTCGCGCAGACGCGGTAGAATGTTGTGCTTTTAAAAGAATCCTTCAGCTTTATGAATGCACTTCTGGCCAGGTGATTAATTATGATAAGTCTGTAGTTTGTTTCTCTCCAAATATAGTGAAAGATAGGAAATGTTATCTTCAATCTCTTTTAGAAGTTCGAGTGGTGGATAATTTTGGTCCCTATCTTGGACTGCCATCAGCTTTCTCGAGAAGAAGATCAGAGGATTGGAAATTTTTGAAGGATAGGGTTTGGAGAACTTTACAAGGGTGGCAAAGGCAATTTTTTTCGATGGCTGGGAAGGAAACCCTTATTAAAAGTGTGGGCCAAGCTATTCCTACTTATGCGATGAGTGTTTTTAGAATTCCCAAAGGATGTTGCGATGATCTGTCCAAAATGTTTGCTAAGTTCTGGTGGGGTTCTTCAGAAGTGAAGAGGAAAATACACTGGAGAAGTTGGGATAAGCTATGCTTCCCAAAGGAACTGGGCGGCTTGAATTTTAGGGATTTAGAAGGCTTTAATCAAGCTCTACTTGAGAAACAAGTATGGCGTATGTTATCCTTTCCAGGTCTACTGATGACCAGGGTGATGAAAGCTCGATATTTTGCTGAATCCTCCATCCTGGATGCTGAAATTGGGAAGCACCCATCGTACGTATGGAGGAGCTGTATTTGAGGTCGGGAGCTATTAAACCATGGTCTGAGGAAGAGAGTGGGGAACGGAGAGTCTATTTTTGTTTTCAAGGATAGATGGTTGCCACGGGAAACCACCTTTCAGCCTATTTCTCAGCCTGGCTCTAACAACCATGCAAGGGTGGCAGATTTCATTAATCCAAATGGGGAATGGAATGTTAGTTTGCTTCGTGAGGTTTTTTGCACGGCAGATGTCCAATGCATTTTGAAAATCCCTATTAGCCTATCAGATGTTCAGGATAACTGGGTATGGCATTATGACAAGAAGGGGATATATTCAGTGAAGAGTGGTTACAAGGCATTTGTGAATGCTAAAATTTCTTCATCAGCTTCTAATTCAAACAGCAGGCAGAAGATATGGAAGAAACTATGGAATCTTCAGATTCCACCAAAAATAAAACACTTCATATGGAGGGCTATACATGATATTCTGCCTACTAGATGTAATCTAATTAAGAAGGGAATGGATGTTACCCCATGTTGCCCAGTGTATTTAGGCAAAACTGAGACTGCATCACACATTTTCTTTGAGTGTTCGAGATCCTGTGAAATCTGGAATAAATGTGTACCATCCCTAGATTTCAAATGGGTCGTTTTGCCTCATTTTGAAGACTCATGGTGGCGTTGCTGTGAACTACTATCTAAGGATGATCTAGGAATGGCTGCCACAGTATGTTGGTCTATCTGGAATGATAGAAATAAAAGAATTAAGAATGAGGTATGTGGGAGCTTAATGCTAGATGTGTATGGATCCAAAATTCCATGGAAGCTTACCGGAGAATGCAGAGTCGTCGTTCTGTCCAACAAGCTGTGACATCGCCGATAAATTTGGCCATTCCAAGAGAGGAGCAAGATTGGGTTTGGGTTTTTACGGATGCTGCATGTTCAAAAGAGGCTTCATTGACGGGTCTAGAGGCGATTTATCGATCCAATTTGGGATCGATTACCCAGGCCATGGCGAAATGTTTGGCGGTGGGGCTCTCTTCTCTGCAAGCAGAGCTGTGTGCGATTAGAGAGGCAGTTTCTCAGGCATTAAAGATGAATATCAGGAAATTGAAGGTGTTGTCAGATTGTCTGGAAGCGGTGCAGTTGTTAAGAAGTGGGGAAGACTTACGAAATGATCTTGAAGTTTGGACAAGGGACATATTGAACCTTAGTAGAAATTTTGAAGGTATTCAATTTCACCATGTTGGACGAGTGGAGAACAAGCAAGCAGATGCTATGGCAAGATATGCACTGTCAATGCGTCCTTCTGGGATTTGGGATAGGGCTTTTCCTGTATGGTTGATAAATGGGGAAGATTCATATCCTCAGCAATTGTTACCCATCGTGGTTTTATGATTTATTAAAGATTTCTGGCTTAAAAAAAAAATTGAATGCATAATAAGAAGAAAAAACATGAACATAATTGAATGGATAATAAGAAATATATATTGGTAAACTGTAATTTAAAAACAATAACATTCAAAATTTTATTTGTGAGCAGTAGCCATATGAGCAGCAGCACACTGAAAGAATGGGGAAGGAAGATTTTGGGAACAAATGAAACGTGTAGAAAATCGTGGATAATAAAACTTGCAGAGAATGATGGGTATATTTTCAATTTGAAATCATGGGAAAATGTATGCATTAATTAATTTCGAATTTGAAATCATGATAATCTTTTTGTAATTAATATATGAATGAATAAATTAAGGAATTATGAAAATAATTGGTTTGGGCCCACAATAATTAAAGGTTTAAAAACCAGGGATTTAAATCTTTTACCTTTAAAAAAAACTATAAATACAATAAATAAGTGTAAAATCGATATTATTAAAAAATCTTATAGACATAAATCTAAAAATGTAAAATTGAAAAATTTTAGACATTCGTGAAAATAAATTTTTAAAATAACCTAGAGATATTAACTCTAAATAAAAATATATCTATTTTCTTTGTCGGGTCACACATGGGTGGATCTACCAAGGGATCGGGAGGCGATGCCCCTTGGATTTTGATTAAATATTATTTACTATGTAATTTCAACCGGAAAAATCTTCGTGGTCTGTTGGCTCTCTATCCGTGACACCCTCCCTTCCTAGCTCGACTCCCACTCTATTTTTTCCTTTTTCTTTTTTAGTTTCAGACAAAAAAATTTTTTATTTTGTTTCCTTTTTTTTTATTTCCTGACAAAATGCATTTTAATCCTATCTCAGATAAATCTTACTCTATGCATATTTTGCTTGTTAATTTTTTTTAACTAAAATATGTCTAATTCTTTTAAATAAGTCTTTTTACCAAATATGTCAAATTCTTTTCATTTTTTCCTTTTTCTTTTTTAGTTTCAGACAAAAAAAATTTTTATTTTGTTTCCTTTTTTTTTATTTCCTGACAAAATGCATTTTAATCCTATCTCAGATAAATCTTACTCTATGCATATTTTGCTTGTTAATTTTTTTTAACTAAAATATGTCTAATTCTTTTAAATAAGTCTTTTTACCAAATATGTCAAATTCTTTTCATTTAAAAAAGTAATGTTAAATTCTTTTTACTAAATATATCTAATTAAATTTATATCACGGAAGGTATTTCTTTTAATAAAGGCTAAATTTAGATAAATGTTATAATTTTTATCTCTATTAAGTTTATTCTAATTTGACTCATTAATTTGAAAAATAAACAAAAACTGATCTGAAATTAAGTTTGATTTATGCACAACATCTACGATTTTACCAAAACTTACAAATTTAGAAAAACTATAATGTCTATTTTGTCTAAATTCTATCAATTATTTTCATACCAAAACATGTGTTTTTTTATTCATTTGACACATGAGATTAGTTTTTTCAACAAATTTTCAAATAAAAATCTATCAAATGGTAATTTGTATGACACATTTTAAAATTAAAGTTGAAAATTACAACATTGTCTAATTGTAAGGTGCAAATTCATATCACCAAATTCTAGTATAAAATTGATATTTTTCCATTATGTTTATGTGCAGTTGTAAATCACTCCACGGTATAGGACTTTCTCTCCTATTAATTACTATTATATATAATTATTTATGTTGGAGGTAGATTTCAGTGTACACGTGGCAGGTGACGAGTGGATGCAAAATGTGACACGTGGCTCATAGATGCCGCAGAAAAAACCACCTAAGTATACGCATCTTGGCTCATCCGTGTGACTGAGCCGAATCCCTTCGGTGGCTGAGCCGAACAAGCTTGTTCATGATCGCGTTCTCATGTTTTGGTCGA
>NW_019104522.1:405000-428965 GCF_001995035.1 Momordica charantia | reverse complement strand
GTGATCTTGAAAGCGGAAGAAATTTTGAGAGAATTTCAAAGTCAAAGTGGAGAAAATGAAAGAAATGAAGCTGCATATTTATAGAAAGCGACAACTTCATCTCAGCCATTCATGCAATTTGAATCTGACGGTCACAATTTGATCTCGCCAAAAAGACGGTTAGCGATGACGTCATCCTGCATCAGCCCTACCTGCAAACTCGTCACAAATTAAGATAACGAATCAGGTCAGCATTCTACTTCACACAGCACTGAGTTGAGCTGACGTTGCGCCACAGCACAGTGCCGGCCAATGTTGGAGATAGATTTCAGTGTACACGTGACAGGTGACAAGTGGATGCAAAATGTGACATGTGGCTCATAGATGTCGCAGAAAAAACCACCTAAGTATATGCATCTTGGCTCATCCGTCTGACGGAGCCGAATCCCTTCGGTGACCGAGTTGAACAAGCTTGTTCATGATCGTGTTCTCATGCTATTGGTCGAGCCAATTGGCTTACCTCAGCAAATACACGCCTCTGACACACTCCACGACAACACGCTGCATTTCACGGTAACCTTAAAGAGCCGTTGAGGCCTTGTCAGGAACACTGTCGGAGTCTTCGCCTATAAATAGAACCATTCCATTCATTTTTAAGGTACGCGAACATTTTGATTCTCTCGGTTTAGTTCGAAGTTTCACTTATTTTAGCATCAGAGTGCTCACTCTGTTTTGCAGGTCTTCTTCGTGACATTCGAAGCTCACTAACGTTCGCGGAGTTGAACGATTTCTTAATTCAACAATTTATTTCTTTTTTAAATTTAATTCCCCTTACATTAGTTTTTTATCTTCACTTACCTCTCTCATTCTTCATTTTTATTTTCTCAATTTTTCTCCTTTCAAACTAAATTTCTTCTTTTTTTTTTCCTTTTTTTTCTCTTTTTTCATTGTTATTTTAACGATAAGAAAAAATTTTGTTTATTTTATTTTGATATCTTCATTTTGTTTGTAATTTTATTTTCAAATAATTAACTAAATATTTTGTATCATTTAATCTAAATTAGACTTTATTTGTTACCCAATGTTATTTTTTAGTTGTAACTTTATTTTTAAATAAAAACAAAACTTAAATATAGATACTTAACCAAACTTAAGTAAAACAAAGATGACTAGGTCTCTAAGTATGTTGTGTTAATTAAACATAACATTTGTTAAAACAAAGATGACTAGGTCTCTAAGTATGTTGTGTTAATTAAACATAACATACTTACTTCCGAGATGAATAGATCCAAATATTTTTCTGCATTAAAAAAAATGAGAAATATATAAAATAGTTAGAAATGAATAGAAAAACAAAGGAAAAAAAAGTAAAAATATATAGATTGATCATACACGGTAAAATAATGAATAGATTTTGTTTGAATGGAATAAAATCTACTAATAAACCGAAGAAGTAGAGAGAAAAGTGGAGTTGTAAAAAGATTCAAATGAAAAAATATAAGATGAAGAAATGAAAGGAAAAGAAAAACCGAATAATCAAATTGGTTCATGGGTTGGAACGTTTTTTATTGGCTCAACCTGACTCAGCCCAGGCAACGAACTCCAATTATAGGGATCCACAACGTAAGCCACATGACATCGATTCCAAGAAATCAAAAAAAAAATAATTAAAAATATATCTTTTAGGGGTTCTCTTATCCCCTTGCATTTTCGACCAACATACATATCAATATTCATGGGACTTCATCTCAAAATCAATTAGTACTGGGAGGAGCGGTCCACTTATATTATAAACTCTCCTTTACTTTTAAATGTGGGATCCTTAACAATATCTACACTACCCATCATTCTCTTTCTCGTTCTCACATCATATCTTACCTTTCTGATCTCTCTTTCTTGTTCTCAAGTCATAACTTGGTTTCATTTTCGCTCTCTATCATTCTAACGCCACAACCAATTATAGCAGTTATCTCCATTGTAGCAATTGTATCAGTCGTCTTCACGCATTCATCTACAAGGTAGGGTCTGTTTTTAAATATTGAGGATGTAAAAATAAAAAAGTGCAGAAAAACAAATCAAAAAAGAGGAGATGAAGAAGAAAGAACACAATAGTTTATAGTGGTTCCACCAAGTTGGTGTACATCCACTCTTCAATCAATATCTCAAGCTTCTATTAAGAAATTGTGTGAAAAATACACCCTCCAGCACACATAGGAAGAACATCCTCCCCTTCTCTCTAAGGTTCAAAAACCTTGTAATTTTTCTTTCACTATCTCCCTATACAGTTACCACGCACGACCAAGTGAAAAACAAATCTCATGCCCTAAAACATAAAACTAATAAATGGGCTAAAGCGATAATGGGCCAAGAAAAAATGTAAACACATAACTTGAAGTTGACCTTTTATCAAGATCTGCAGCAAAATCAGCATCTACAAAACCTTTTAAAATGTTTGGACTATCCTTAGTTTTTGAATATATCAAACCATGTCATTGACTGAATTTTATATATCTCAAAATCCATTTAACAGCCTTCCAATGAGGTTTACCGGACATACTCATGAAGCGACTAACAACACTTACAGCATATGCAATATCAGGACGAGTACARATCATTCTGTACATTAAGCTCCCTATTGCATTCTAATATGGGATATGAAACAATACCTTGTATCTTAGTTTCAATTTTTGGGCACTGCTCTTTTGACAACTTAAAATGCTGAGCAAGAGGAATTTTAACACCTTTTGTTTCATCCATGTTGAAGTGTTTCACTACTTTATCAAGATAATCACGCTAGTTTAAAAAACAACAAATTAATGGCACGATTTCTTCGAATTTGCATCCCCATAATCTTATCAGCAGAGCCAAGATCCTTCATTTTAAATTCCTGATTAAGCAAAAGTTTTAAACTAGCAATTTGAGAAGACTGTTGATAAGCTATGATCATGTCGTCTGCATAAAGTAAGAGATACACACATATACAACATTGGATATTGTTTTTATGTAAACACAGCTATCAAATCACTTCTACGAAAATTGCTTCTTATCATAAAGCTATCAAAACACTTATTCCATTGTCGAGCCGATTGTTTTAAACCATACAAAGAGCATTTAAGATAACAAACCTAATGCTCTTTACCTGGTATTACATAACCTGAGGGTTGGTGCATATAAATCTTTTCTTCCAAGTCCCCGTGAAGAAAAGTAGTAACATCCATCTGTTCCAATTCAAGATTAAACTGGTTAACTAAAGGAATAAGAACTCAAATTGATGTATGTCTTACCACTGGAGAAAATATCTCATTCTAATCAACACCATATTGTTGTATATAACCTTTAGCCACAAGTCTAGCTTTATATCTAGGTTTCTCCCCCTTAACAGTAGGTTTAATTTTGAAAAGCCATCGACAATCAACCAATTTCTAATCTACCGGTTTATCAACCAATACCCAAGTTTCATTCTTGTATAGTGAAGACATCTCTTTATCTATAGCTTCCAACCATAAATCTTGTTCCTTACCATTAATAGCTTCTTTATAAGAATTGGGTTCTACATCAGTCAAATTTTCTTCACAATTTAAAGCATACATGGCAATATCAGCTTCATATCTCAAAGGAGGTCTAATTACCTATTTTCCTCTATCTTTGGTTAACTGATAATCAGCAACTGAACCACGTTGACCATCATCTTATTGCTCTTGAGTAATATCAGTTTTTGTATGTTCAAAATCAATCAAAATAGGATTAGGATCAGAAGAAGGAAAAATTTCAACATACTCAATAGTTTGACCACCACACCCTGAAGTTCCTGCATCACCTGAAGTTTCAGACGTTCTTAAAGTATGTAGAGTTTGAATAGAAGTTTCAGTTCCAGTACACATAGGAAGAACACCCTCCCCTTTTCTCAAAGGCTCAAAAAACCCTATAATTTTTGTTTCACTCTCTCCCTGTAAGTTACCACTCACAACCAAGAGACTAAACTGATTAACAAATCTCACGCCCTAGAACATAAAACTAATAAATGGGCTAAAGGGATAATGGGCCCAAGCAAAAACATAAAGGGCTAAGAGTAATTCTTAGACAAATTTGCTGGAGTGTCATTTGCATCGGAGAGGAAAATTGAGAATTTACCGTAGGTGTCCTATTTATCACTTGGTTTTGAAAAACGGCCAGATATATTTTATTAATAAAAAATGTCTCTTCCGATTTTTCTAACTGTTTTACAAATTTGATTTTGACCATCCTACCTTTCCTATTTAGTTATTATTTTCAAAATCAAAATAATACCCTCCCTCGGATTCTCAAATTATATTATCTCTCTTCCCTATATTTTCTCTCTTAGAATTTAGAAATCATCTATCTCACTTTTAAATATATATTTGAATATAACATATCATAACTCAAAGAGGACGGCACACAAAGTGAGACAGATCAACCGGTATCGCAAGGGAGACAACAAGAATGGATGGGAATTGAGGGGGGAATAGACAGTAATTAAGCAAGGAGACAACTGTGAAGGTGACATAGCTTTAAGTGGTACGGGGGAGTGGATGGAATTGAGCAAGGGAGCAAGGAATACAATAGTGGAACAACAAGGTGGTTGACAACGCTTGTAAGTGTGGTGGGGAGTGGCGGAGGGTAAAGAAGAGAGACATCAACTGTATGAGTTTCTACTCGGGTAGAATTTTTTTTTTTTTTTTTGTATGAGTTGTGTCACAAAAATAAACATTATGTATTCACCTTATTTTTCATAGTAAAATGTTCAGATATTTGTTCATCTATTTATCTTATTTGTTCATTTGTTCACCGTATTTGTTCATCGTGCTTATGCTTATTACTGTATTTGTTCATTTGTTTACCGTATTATTTGTTGATCATGTTTGTTACTATATTTGTTTCCATCTTCAGTATTGGTATTTTTACTTCATTTCTAAAATGATTTTCTTAGTTTAAATTTTGGTATTTCTATTTCTAAAATGATTTTTTTGTTTAAATTTTGTTTTAGATTTTAATTCAATTAATATTTTTTGTTTTTAGGTTTGTTTAGTAAAATTCTCATGTGTGAATTCAAGAATACAGGTAAGATTCTCAAAATATTTGAATGATTCATTAGAAAGAAAATATAGGTATGATTCTCCATAAAAAAGTACAAATAATATATTCATTTAAAAATCATGGAAGGGTAATTTCGTACCTATAAAATTAGAAGAGATTTTCCTATTTTAACATTCGTCATTCTTTAAAACCAAAAGTTGTTTTGTCATTTTTTGAAATGACTTATTTTAAATAGATACATCTGTTCTTATCCCATAAAAATTTCTAACATTTTAACAATTCAAAGACACAACTCAACTCGAAAATCTCAAAATATATAAAAGTGGTCTCTTGGACAGTACAATTGAAAACCCCAAAATTTTTGGATTTGTCTAACAAATTCTTCTAACCCGACTTAACTAAACCCATGTACACCTCTATTGCAGCGGCTCATGTTGGCGAAAATATATATATATATAGTTTGTAAAATGGTCACGGAGCATAATGATCATATAATCCTTCCAAGCTGATTTTTTTTTTCTTTTTGAGAAATGCTGGATACACACAGGATTCGTGATGTTTTGATAACCAACAAATATAATTATATACTTGGATAATATAAATTAGGACTCAAAAAATCATCGGCAAAAGCATAAAAAAAATGCTGAGAAAACGATTTCTCGTCGCAAAAAATTCATCAACTTCATCACTAAAGAGCTTTCAAAAGAGACCTTTGCCAGCAAAATTGTCCATTCTTGGCAAAGAACATCTTTGTCGATGCAATCTACAATGATCGACAAAGAGGATTTTTGACAACGCATCATGTGTCATCAACAAAAATGATCTCTACCAAAGCAGACGATTGCATTGACAATGATACTTTTGCCAACGATCTATCTTATTTCGTTCAAAAAAGTTTGTGTTTAGATAAAATATTTAGGGTATGTTTGGGAGTGATTTTGGCAACGCAAAATTATTTTTGTCATCGCCAAAATCACTCCTATTTCCATTTATCGTTTTTGTCAAATTAAAAAATTGATTTTAGAAAAACATAAAATTACTTTCATTTGATTTTTAAAGTTTCATTTGATTTTGAAAAATCAATTCTTCTTAAATCSCTTTTACCAAAATCACTTCTTCCCCCGTCACTCCAAAACATATCCTTACTATTTATCTTAATTGAACTATGACTTGAAAATTTGTTGGAACTTAAAAAGAGACAATTTTGCATATATTCAAAATATCACATAATTTAATATTTATATTAAATACCCAATATAAACATAGGTAAGCGGGAATTGACATGTACCCTCCCTCTTGAGGTTGAGTTAAAAAAAAAAAAGAAGAAGAAGAAGTAGTTTTTTAAAATAGATTTCTGTTTTTAAAAAATCTCGTTTTTTCTTTCTAATACTCAATTTTTTTATTTGACATTTTTATATTTTAACAAATTTCTTTCTACTCTAAATTTTTTTTCATAAATCTCTCTAAAAAATTTATTTTTCTTTCTTTAAAATTTTAATATTTTAAATATTTATTATTATTTCTCCATCTCTCCAAATTTTTCATCTCTACGTTTTTTTATTTTCTTTTATTTTTTTCCAAAAAATTACTCTCATTCACTCTCTAAAAATTTAATATTTTCTCAAACTTTTATTTCTCTAAAATTTCGTCTTTTACAACTTTTCTCTCTCTCCCTAATTTGTTTTTTCCTCTAAATTTTATCTTCTTTGATCGTTCAATTTTCTTTTACAATAACTTTTATTTTTATTTGTATTTATTTATTTTCTCTAAAAATATATTTCACATTTTGTTTTCTCTCCAAATTTATTTCTCACTATAATTTATCTTTCTTTTTCTTTTAGACATATATTTTTCTCTCAACTTTACTCTCTAAAATTTTTCTCATCTTGTCTTTAATTTTTTTTTCCTGTATTTTCATATCTCAACATTATATGTCTCGACCCCGTCCCTGATTTCATTTTTTAAATAATTAATATATATTTTATTGACATATTTACTGAATTGTGAATAAAATATTAAATGTTTTTAAAACTAATTATTTATACTAGTAAATAGTAATTCTAAAAATAATGAATATATATTTATTAGATTTTTTTTATTTTATGAATAATTAAAATTAATTAATAAAATCGATAACTTTTCCCATAAACATCCATATCCCTAAATAAAGATTCTTTTAACTTGGTTCCCGATTCCGAGACCAGCAAACGAGATAGAGATGGAAGACTAAAAGTTTTCACGAGCACGAGAATGGAAGATGGCATCCTCACTCCTACCCCCACACCATTGTCATCTCTACCTACATAGAATATCCTCTCTAATATATATTTTCAATTTTCTAACTTTTTAGAAATAGAAAACTAAAAATAATTACCAAACATATATGTTTTTTTAAATAGAAAACTTAAAACTTAAAAATAATAATAATAAAAGAAAATAAAAGCACAAGTGGTCTAAGTGGATTAGACTTTCCGTTTTTCCTCTCAAAAGGCTTCTTTTCGTCTCTTAACTTTTCTTACCCTCCCCTCCCTATATTTCTCATCTCTAAATTTTCTCTTTTCCTCAACTCTTCAAAAAAAATAATAATTTTGAAATGTAATCGACTAAAAACAAAAGTAGAAAACCACTAGATTTGTCTTGCAAAAGTAGCATAAAAAAGTTCATAGAAACTTGTAAAAGCAGCAACTACTCTACAATTTTCTCATGGTATTAACAACAAAACCTATATAAACCCACCATACTTTGAGTTCACAACATGATTAGAAAAAATTTAATTATTTAGAGACTAAACAAACTCAATCTTCACTGTTTAAAAACTAAATTTATAACTTAACTTAAATAACTTCCTCGACTTAATTACGTTATTTATATATAATGCATAAGCATAACATAAATTCTCTCTCTCTCTAAGAAAAAGAGAAGATAATTAAATCACGTGCTTTGCACCTGTTAAAAACGCTGCTACAAAATATAAGTGGAATGAAAGGAATGGCAAAATATATACACACAGAACTACAGCAAGAGAAACAAAAACCTACTTTCAACCCTGGAACCTCACCATCAAGAAACAGGGGCCTCGCTAGCCTTCACAAACCGACCGTTGACTCGCTTCCTCGTATCCGCTCTCGCCTTCCTTGACTCATAGCGGATGTACTTGTCATACCTGTTCCAAGTTAGGTTAAGGGGGTCCGGGATTGAAATGCAGAAGGAAAAATATCGTTCACTATGCAAGCAAATAGTGAAATATACACCTTCGAGTTTTTCGTTTCTCCTTGTAACGCTGCATTGCGTTCCCTCTGTTCTGCGCCAGAAGCTCCAAATTGGCCTTGGTTGTCGATGCTGACCTTATACCGTCTCCTCTTATGAGAACAGATTGTTCCATTGGCTGTGCGTTTTTAGAACCACCTTTCAACTTGCTGTAGGCGGTACCATTAGGCAGGTTGTCACTCTCACATGTCGCTGCTCCCTGACTTAGTGTTGCGTTATTGACATTACTCTGCATTTTCAAAGTAAATATGTTATATTCAACCCCACTGATTCACACTGGAAAAGAGCAGAGGGCTATACAATAAGCTCATGGAATTGCAGTAATAAGTAGACAGTGAGGAATCAGGGTTTGTTTGATTTGATCAAACCGACATAGTCTCTGCATTCTAACAGCCTTTTAGACAACTTAACGGAATTAGATATGAAAACAAGCCATCGCCTTGAAGTACCGAACAGACCTTCCTTTCAATCTGTACTGGATAGCACACTTCACTGCCCAACAAAGTTTACTAGACTAAACAAACACGCCGATTGGACCTCATCACCTCAAAACATAAGTTATGATCCTACATCTATCATCGGGAGCGAATGTATTCTACAACAAATGGTTTAGTTTAGGTGATTTTCACATACTCTTCACACATTATTCACAAGTGTCTTTAATTTCATCAACAGATGTATCTCATTGTTTTTTAAACTCCCCAAATATAATGATGAAAGATAGCAAACATGGTCAAGTAGGAAAACAATTAGATGGATATACAAACCAATCAAGTTACAAAATTTTCTTCAAGGTGACAAGAAACTCGGAACGCACTTAAAGTGAAAAACAGAGCAGGACTTACATTGAATGATGGCATGTCTTCATGTGTACTAGAGCAATTGATCTGATAGGTTTCTCCTCCCAACTTCGGGCTTGATGGAGACGTTTCTTTCAAAAATTCACCAAAATTTTTAATTGTAAATCCCATGTTCTCCGTGCCATAGGCATCTTCAAATGAATTCGAATCCTTGTGTCCCCTTAACCGTCCTAAATGAAAGTCCCAAATCTGGAAAAGTGCACATATAAACGAAGGTAAATGAGAATGGTAAGTTGTCAGAAGGCCAGTATCAAAGTTTCTTTTCATCAAATGATTAACCAGAGACCTAAAGCATTGGGCACCGTGAAGAGTACACACTAATAACATTAGAACGAGTTCCAAATAACAGGAGAAAACAGAATCACCAGGTATTTTCGATTAACTTCAGGCAAGTACTGTCCCAGATAAAGAAAAGACAATACACCAAACTTTGTGTCAGTAAAAAGGGTAAAGGGGAATTTGGGTTGCAAACAACAAGCATTAGCAATAGAGAATGACTCAAACAATCCAATTTACACCAGAAATCAAATGATAAGGTGAAAGGAGGCTCCAGAAATGGGCAAGAAAAAGGTCAAAGTTGCTTAGCCAATGGCCTTTCATATCCTCAGAAAAAGACCTAACTACTTTTGAAAGCAAAAACCAACTGACTGAGAAAGCAGCATCCACAGATGTACGAACTTAATTCCTCGGAATTGGGAAACAAAAAAGCTTTATTCATTCTTTCAGGCAAAGAGATGGAGAAAAAATAACATGTGAATGTCCAGGAATCTCAAGCAGAGCAGCAGTTGAAATATTACTTGAATGTTTTGACGATTTGGATTAGTATCCCATCCACCAGTTCCGTCAACAACGCGCTCACTATCTTTCAAGCCCATGTGGGGCGGCATCGTTAGCAGAGACGTAAATGACGTTTGTTGCGGCAGTGGTTGCTGAGGAGCAGCATCAACAAAAACCCCATCATCCCCTTTCTCAATTCGACGAGCTTCCAAATTTTCCTGCCAATAACAAACCCCATTCCCTGTTTCAGGCACCAGATTCTCCATTCCAACATCTTCCCCACCTGCATCTCCATCGCCATTGTTATCTTCATGGTTATCACCTTCCTCACCGCCCTCAAAATCCCGCTTAAGCAGCTCAACCAACTGCTTGTATATCACTTGCTTGTGCTTCCCACAGCTCGGACTCTGCCTCTTCACCATCGGAGCAGCATCCGTACAGCTGAGATTCGCAAAAAGAAAGGCGTTCTCATTCGGAACAATGAGGTCGTGAAACGCAGTCGCAGTCGCCCTACACGCCCAAGAATCCACCGGCATCACCAAATCCTGCGAACAGCCCCAATTCTGCACCAACATCTCGGATTCCTCCAGCTTCTTATCCCCAAGATCGAAGCCCCACAACGAAACCAGCTCGAGCGCCGACGGGCATCCGGAGAAGCCCTCAATCGGGGCTCGATCGTGCGCGACGGAGACCGAACAACTCCCATGGGCATCCCAATCACACTCCTGACAGAGCACCAGATTATCCGTCGAACACCGAACCGAAACCGGCTCAGAGCTGCAATTATCACAGATCTGAGATCGAACATGCTTCCGAGAGAGCAAATTCGCGGAGTGAACATGCTTGTCGCAGAACAAACAGAGCTTGGCGGAATCAGCTCTACAGTAAAGAATTGCGACCTGCTCGTTACAGAAATCGCAGGGGACGCTCTCCCCAGTTCTGGACTTCGAACAGACCATTTCTCGTCGCCGGCGGAGATCCCAGAAGAAACCCTAAATCTGAGAAGATTGATTAATCGGCGGCTGTGAAGTGAAAATTGATTGATTGAAGCTTTTTTTCTTCTTCAGGAAGAGAACTCAAATTGGCGTTTGGCCGGTAGCGCCAGAATATCCTGAAGGGGAAGAGAGCGGCAGATCTGCGGCTCGTCTCATGCCCTTTTCCGTCATTTCACAATGCTTATTTCGTCGACCAAAAAATCGGAAATTGAAAAATAATATATTATCTTGTGACAAATCTTAATGACAGTGACATAATTCTACTCTTGTTTTCGATAAATCAGAATTATTCGAAAGAAAATTTTAACAAAATTACGAACATGCCTCGTGTAATTTGGTATTTATTATTTGGTCCCCTCATTGATTTCCATTCAATGTTGTTGTTTTCTGCCCCACTCTTTTTCTTTGGCGAGGTGACTCGTAAAATGTCGGTGGGTGGAACATTCAAGAACATGTTTTTTTCCTACGAAACATATATCTCCGATCAAGAGGTTGCGAATTCGATCCCTCATTCCCACATGTTGTACTATAAAAAGAAAAAACATACTTTTTTAATTTAAAATATTTACAAATGAGGGTAAATTATAAATATAGCATAATTAAAGTCTAAGTTGTTGTGAAAATAATTATCGATATAGGATGGTGATCAGTTTCTTTAGTGTGAACCATGGTACAATTATGGCCGAAAGGTTTAGCACTATTACATAAATAACACATAATTAGGAAAATATATATATAATTTATATTAGTTATAGTTATGTCGTTCACCAATATGTACTTAGCTAAGAGATTAAGGATGTTGGCAAAGGCACTTTGCTCTTTTCTTGGAAGTCACCGAATCATCTTATTGTCTTGAATTTATTGTACTAAAAAACTGCTATTGTTGTGCACAAGAAGCACAACTCACATTTGAGACCAAAATAAAAACTCATACGTGAAGGCAAATCTCAAGCATATCCTATTAATGGTTAGAAACTATAACAAAAGTTAGAGAAACTATAATGAAATTTATATCTCCGAGAAGTAGAATGGATGTACACATCATTTTGAACAAGATTTAAAATAATTATTCCCCTTGGACCATAATAACTTTCTCACCCTAGTAGACCAGCAACAAAGCGAGAGAGTAGAAGCCTAGGTTGTTCCTGTTCCAAAAGGAACTATAAGCGGACTTAGCTGCTAATCAAGTAAGAATCCTACCAAGACCTTCGAGATTCAAAGCGCCAGAGCTAAGATTCCGGAAAGGAAGCTTTATGGGAAAAAGGAAGGTAAGGCGAAATGGGGCCACCCTAGCCCATGTAGCACTAGTATATTATTTTATTTCACTTAGCCGGGTTAACCATCCAGAATGCCAGATTTAGCCGATTCCATGTAGCCTGGCTTCTTTCATCGGTGGAATCGGCCCCCCAGCCTTTCCCGGTCGATTTCAATATCATCCTTCGAGAATCTTTAATCCTCCTGCGCCATCTTTACTCCGACTTCCTCTGTGTTGTCAAGGCTTCCTATGAGCCGTTTGGACATCACTTCTTCATTTCTCGGCTTTTTGGATGGGGGGCTCTGAATTGACTAGTCTAGTCATCTCTTCTCCCTCTTCGCCAAGAAGAAGAACTAAGAGAAAGCTTATCCCTCACTCGCATTCGCCTAATCGAGCATTAAGTTCGAAGATGATCTCAATCTATAATGAAGAAATGATAGTAGCCGATCGAAGTTCCATTTTAGTGCCCCCCTAACATAAAGGCGAGCTATTGCGCCGAAGATGAACGGGGCTAAGCGATCTGCCTATCTCCGAGAAGTAGAGTGGATGTACACATCATTTTGAACAAGATTTAAAATAATTATGGGTAGACAATTAGCACTATTATAGATCGTGGAATTACATCCTCTCCAAGTGTAAGAAATAGAGGTGACCTAAGCAATCTTTCATACTTTACATATGGGCGAACGACCTTCACTAATTTGACAGATCCGCAAATAGTAACTTTGTATCTCACAGACAAATACAGTATGAGAAACTCATTCACTCAATATAAGAAACTCATTCACTCAATCATACCATTTTATACAGATATGTTAAACATACACTAAAAGAAAATGTCGTCCCGTGTATCAATCTCATTAGAGCAATGAACATGCAAGAGATAGAATTGGAAGGAAACCAAAATCGAATACAATCATGAGTCAAAAATGATCACGAATAGCCAACTAACTAAAAAATGCTTAAAAATAGTACAAAAAAACTAAATACAAGACACGCTAGAGTCCCAAGGATATTAATACTCTAAAATGTCTATTTGACGAGAAATTCAAAGAAGAAATTACTCAAATTTAGTATATGAACTTGTATTGTATTTATGTTGTAATGCACAATCTCTGATGTATGCTCATCTGATGCTTTCTCTTTGATATAAACTTTAATTCAATGGCTTGTGAATTTGTTCTTGAATCAAGAAGGTTGGTGCCTTCAAATTCTAGCTTGTAGAAAGGTTTTTGGAGTCTTCAGCTTTAGGCTTATTGATGAAATTCTTAGGCTTGTTGAAGTTTTTCAGCTATGGAATTTGATGAAGTTCTTCGATTTGTTGAAGTTCTTCAGTTATACAGCTTGTTGAATTTCTTCAACTCATGAGGTTTTCAAGTCTACTTGAGAGGAGTTAATTGCGTAGTCTTCAACTCTCAATGTTGTGATGGTTTAGAATCTCTCTCAATCCTTCTTCTCTCCGAATTTTAATGGATATAAGTTCAATCTCATTATGGGTTAATCCAATTAGTCGATGTCGTCAGACGACCATACAAAAAACATGTGACGTAATTTGACTTGTTGATTTTAAAAATAATTTAAGACAAAGTATTAAATCTGTAATTTGTGCTAAATATAATTTTAAAATTTCGACGTATCATTTATTAATGGGCCGAAAGTTCTCCTTCAACAATGTCCTCTTATCCCATACTACAAATTAATTGGAGGAAAGTAAAACCGAAATATTAATATTGCTGATACTCCCATTGGGGCCAAAAATGTAAATACCCCAAACAATAATGAGGAGGGGCCCACGTTGGGAAATTTAAAATGAAAAATATCTTCAACATTTCCATTGTTGTTGAGTTGGCACATGATTTGGTGGTGGGGCCAGGCTTTTTAAATTATAAATATCTCCACCGTAATAAAGCGCTAAAGCCGTACAACTCGGGCCGCAATCCTATGCGGTGCCGGAGTATGAGTAGCTTAAATCTGGACCGTTGAGAGTCGTGAGATGCGACGTTGATGTGATCTCATCAGATAATGTCTGTGGATGGATGTGGTCAAGAGGAGGCAGGATTTGCTGCCATTTCATGATTCATGAGTGGTGGTGGGTCAGGGGGGCAAAAAGGTCACCTCATTAAAACAAAAAGAAATTATTCAACTACATATTGAAATGCCAAAATGTGAAAATTAGGGTTTGAAAATGGAGAAATTATTTGCCACAATTGTTAGTTTTACATGAGAGAGACTAAAAAAATAATAATAATAATAATAAAATAAAATCTCTTAGAGAACTACAAAATTATTTAAAATTTATGTCTAATAATTTTTAACTTTTAAGGGGCATAAACATATCTTGAGAATGAGTTTCATTAATTTTTTTAAAAAATTTTTTAAGGCCAATACTTCAGACCTTGAATCAAACCAATCTATTTGGTTTAAATGTTTTTGGACATATTATATTTTCAATGTATGACAACGTCATTTTTATGTGTGGTTGAACCTTCTACTTACAGATTTAGAAAAAAATGAAGAGATAATTCAACAAATATTTTTTAAAGTATGAAAAGTGACTTGATTCAAAAGTAAATTTCATAATAATAAAGTATACCATGAAAATTATACAACAAGTTGGAAAATGAAAGCATGGTATCTTACCATATAATTTAAAAAGGAAAAAAAGTTTATTCTTATCTTTGTTGCAAATTGGTTGAGATCAAGTCAAATTGGTCAATGAAGTTTTGAAAAAATAATCTTTAGTAACCTTTTTCTTCTTTTAATATATTTTGATTTAAGGCAGTTTATCCCTTTATTCTTTATCAATTTATTTATTCTTTGAGTTTTTTCTTAATATTAAAATGGGCTAAAAAGTGAAAGTTGCTTTTTGTGGTAGTTCTAATGGTGTACTGGAATTTGGAGAGACTGTAAAAATTCAAAATCATTTTACTTTCTATTAATATATTTAACAAATTAAAAAATAATTTTAAAAAAACCTAAAACCACTTTAAATTATTTTTAAGGTATTAGTAATTTTAGAAAATCAATTACACTTAAATCTCTTTTTTCAAAATGATTAATTCTATCACATTCCCAAACACACCTTAAACTTGATCCAAAATCTAACATTTTGATCGACTCAATCCAACTCAACATTTACATTTAGATTGAATATAAATATTTGTTCTTTAAATTAGATCAGTCCATGAACTAAACCATTTGAATTATATTTAGATTGGCTTAAACGGATTAAATGTGTGATCTAATAATTATTAATATTTATATTATATAATATATTAATATATTATTTCTTTATTTATTATTCTTAGAAAAATTTATTTAATAAACTAACAATATTTAATGGGCTGGCATCTCAAGAATAAATAATATAGGAATACATCTTTATAATTGTAGTAATATTTTTCTTTTTTAAATGTATTTTTTTAGAAGTACAAAATTTCTTTTAAGTTTTAAATCATCCTTGGTTTTAAAATTTTTAATTACAAATTTTTAATTATTTTAAATATTCTATTATTAGACGCATCTATCATTTTAAAAAATAAATTATTATAAATTATTATATAGGACAATTCAGGGTCAATCCAAACCCGATTTAATTTTAGTCCATCAAGTAAGACTCATAGATTGGACTATAAACCTAGATTTGAGTGGTCAGATAGACCAGACCAGTACTTATAGTTTGTAGGACTTGGATCCAGGCCCAGTCTGGGCCCTTGCTTTGTTGGCAAATAGACTCAATGATGAGCCTTAATTAAAAAAAAAAATGTCATTTCTTTGTCAATTGGATATATATTTATTAGGGCACCCTAACTTAGATTTTGCCAAAGTAATTGATCAAAAAGATTAAATCACGACAAGGTATCTATTGCTATTCAATCTCACTCCATACTTGTTGAACTCAAAAGAAAAAAAAATAAAGAGAGTAAAATAAAAGTAGTAGCATTTGTTGAGACCAGGCCCTCCTCCAAAATTTTTTATCCGCAACCGTGGATTACAATTGTAATATTGGAGACCAAGTTTATAAAAAATATTTACAAAAATGACCTTGTAAGTCTCAAGTTCATATTTTTATGAATTCTAAAAATTACTTGTAAATTAATTGAAGCTCACTCAACAAAAATTTCTGGATCCGCCACTGACATTTGTAAATGGGTAGAGCTAGGTGTCCTTATTAATTTTAATTGATATTTATATCTTTCAAAGTGCTATAGTCATAGTCGAGTAAAGAACATGGGTTTAATGTTTCAACTCCTCATTTGTCGTATAAGTAAATAATTTTTCTTTTAGATCAACGAATATAAGATGACAATTGAACTTCCAATCTTATGTAAGATAATAGATGCCTTATTTATTGAACTATCAATCAACTATTAAACAGATTTACAACCTAGATATATAACTTAAAAAAAATAGTTAAATATAGAAAATTTTAGTTTCAACATTTTTTTAGAACGATACTTGTCAGCTTGATCTGTACTCTATGCCCTATGGTGTAATATTTTTTATTTTGATTATATTTAATCGAAAATTAGGTCCCAATAAAATCTTTTAACAAATAAAAATACACTACAAAAAATAAATAGTCACTCCTATCAATATTTTTCTTTTAGATAATAGACACTCATCTCTGATTAAAAGATGGTGGATTCAAATCTCAACTCCTATATATTGTACTAAAAAAATATCATGACTTTTATCAATAAAATGTTGATGTTGATCAACATTTTTTAAAAAATGTTATAAAATAAAAAATTCATAATTTTTTTTAATTAATAAATAAGTATTTCTCCATTTTTAAACCAATAAAAAAATCTTATTATTAATATTACGTCATATTAGTAACGTTTTGTTAATTCTTTATATCTTATCAATTTTTTATATTATAAAAATATCGATTCACTCTTTATCTCGTGGAACCAATAGATATATATTGATATGTCACAAAATTTAATATCCTAGTGGCAGAGGCTTCTTGAAGTTATGGTGAAAGAATCTAAAGGTTTCTTTTCTGTTTTTTTTTTTTCCATATCATTTATTGGTGTTTCCCTTCTTTTTTTTTTCACATTAAAACAATGATAGTAAATAACGTGAAAACAATTTATAGTAAAAATGAGGGAAATTATCTCATATAGCAATGATATTTCACAAATATCTCATTTTTTTCGATTTCGAAAATTCTATATTCCGAGATTTGAATTTCAATTTGTTGTCTCAATATTGTCCTTAATTAATATCATCTTCTAACATTTATTATATAATTTTTCAGCTATTTACTTTTAAATAAGTAGATATTTTTTTAATGTCATATATTGCGATTATGCCATTATGTTTTTATTATATTTTAAATATTGTCATAATCATTTTCTCGTTCTATTTTAATGACACTATATTTCAATAATATTTTAGTGTGTATTCTTTTCACGAAAGATTCAAATTTTCATGTCATTCTGACGTCTTTCAAGTAGCTTGTCGAGAAAACCTTCATTTTGAGGCCTTTTCATTCCCATTCTTGTTCCCAATTTCAAGTGCAAAAATCTCCTCAAACTTCAGATTTCATTCCGGTGAAGGTTTTTTATACTAGCGACCTATATCTTTTCTAGCACTTTTTTTTATCTATTCCAGCGACTCATTAATCTTTTTGACATATTAATTAGGTTATATATATAATATATATATCTTGTATAGTTATATAATATATACCTCTTTAAAAATCGTACAGGCAGTCATTTTTTCAATGAATAATTCCTTTTTCCATATGAAAATTATGTAATATAATACCTTTGGTATGATAAACATATACTTGTCCAATAACTTTTATTGATATATACACAAATTTAGGAATATACACTTTAAAATATATGTTGTTGTTGTGAGATAGGAAAACGACAGACAATGGGTCCCAATAAACCAAGGGAAGCGACCCATGAAGGTCGAATCGAGCCAAGCAGGACTCGTTTCCGACCCCTGCTCGGCGTCGAGTCGGGCTCGACCTAAGATCAAGCCCCGTCCTTCTTCCTCTCCTGTTGCTGGGGACATCCCGACCCATAGGCGCACGCGTATCATGACCCAGTGATCCCGACTATCGCAAGATGACCTAGGGTTGGAATTCGTGAAACCCTAGGGGGAAGATGGACCATAAATAGGAGGTTGAATCACCCATTGAAGGTAAGCTAAAAAAAGCATGCTAAGTATTCTTGCTTGCTGAGTTATTTCTCCCATAGCTGACTTGGGCATCGGAGCCCGTGTGATAGTAATTACATCGGTTTAGGGTTACTCAGTTTGCAGGTATTCGATCCCCTGATCATCGAGTTTGGTGCACATTTTAGAGAGAACCGGGAAGACCAAAATCCAGGCATCAATAGTTGCGTATAACAAAAATATACTCCATACCAACTTCATATACCTACGTGGAACATATACCCAACATATACTTCATAACAACACAATATATACTCCACAAAATAGTCATTCTCTTTCTCCTTTAGAAAATCCTAGCTCCCTACTTTTCTCTCTCTTCATTTAATTTGGCGCGGTGACCCACAACTACGACCTATGGCGGGGTGACCTACGACTCAATAGTTGAAGCCCTGCGATGGTGGCAACCTTCTCTGCAGCTGCTCACATTGCAACACAGCCCTTAGTCGACGAGGACCCATGTATGTTGGCACACCGACCAGACTCGACGAAAACAACCCCTACGATTGGCAACGACCTTCTCTACAACGACTCACCATGCGACGCAACACCTAGCCAACGACGACCCATGTTTGGTCGGAGAGAGGTGTATGTGAGTCTTCGCTACGGAGAAAGAAAGAGAGGTGTATGTGAGTCTTCACTATGGAGAAAGAAAGAAATTAAGGTTTCTTGAATTTAGGGTAAAACTATATATAGGAGGTTGCCTAAAATTTGGTTTTTTTCCTTTTTGTAAAATATAAATATATGAATATGGATGTTTGGTAATTTTTTACATAGGCTCCATCAATAAATAGGCATCTATTTTGACAAATGTGTAAATATTAGACTTTTTAGACATTTATGTAATTAGGTATCTAAAAATAGTCTATTTGTGTAACTATCCCTAAAAAGGAAGATCAATATTGGCCCTCGTTAATTTTGGCTTAGAACCTCTGATATTTTGCTATGTTACCTATTAACATTTTTTTTTACAACATGTGGTGGTGGGGGATCGAACTCACGACTTTTTGGTTGGAGATATATATCAATTACCATTGAGCTATGCACGCTTTGACATGTTACCTATTAACTTGTCTATTCGTCTACTGTTTTGTCAATAATACTAATGATACCTATAAAATAGAAGTATTTTTAGGTTTTTTTGTATAACGAATTAATGTTAGGGTGTGAAATTGAACGTTCGACTTTAAAAAAGTCAATTTAGCATCTTATTCACTCTAGTTAACACAAAAAATTTAAAGTTCTAGCTTGAAGAATGTCCAAGATGTTATTAACAATTCACCCTGCACAATGATCAAGGAAGAGGCAATTATGCTATTATAGACAAACCAAAGATTTATTTTTAAGATAGCTTAAAAGATTAAGATTTAAAAAATTGAACTTGTAACGATCAAAGGTGAAATTAAAATCAACGCTACCATTCAAGTACATTTTATATAATATGGTCTATCCAAAACAATTATTTCTTTTCACTTAAAAAGAAAAAGAAAAATATGCAAGTAATTATTAGTCAAATAATTGAGGGATAGTGAGATGGAAGAAAATGATATTGGACCAATCCTTATCCTCATTTGATCTGATCATGATAATAAGGTGCGATTCTACAAGCATACATATATACGTGCCCATGTATTTTGCAAAAAATTAGAATGCATTGCATATATATCAAGCAAGATCGTCGATGTCGATAAAAATATAGAAGTCTCAAATTTATGAAAATGTCATTGAAAATCTCGATATAATGTCAGTATATATACATATATATATTAAAGATTTAAATGTAAATGTCGATAAAAAATACAGAAGTCTCAAGTTTATATAAATATCGTTAAAAATATTTGATATGATGCAATGTTGATGGATCTTTTTGAAAAAATTATAAAATATAAAATATAAAAAATATTTAAATTAAGAAATAAATATTTTACTATTTTTAAATAAGTTAGTAATCTTATAATACATCTATAGTAATATTTTGTTGATTTTTTTTATGATACTTTGCAAACTTCGATTCACCCCTCACGTTATGTCATACATATGTCTAATCTCATAGATATATGCAAGTGTCAGACCTAAATATTTTTTGTTTTTTTAGTACAACATGTAGGGGTGAGGAATCGAACTCACAACCTCATAGTCGGATACCGATATGTTAATCCTTTGATTTATATTCTGGTAGCGAGTCGACCTCAATGTTAAGTAATAAAAAATGGGATGAAATTATTATGAAAAGGGTGCAGCGGATGGGATGTCAAATTGTGAATGTCATGTCAAAGAGTGTTTTTAATGAGGAAACACGAAAATTTGTGTTGAATTAGGAGAACGGAAGGCGAGGGAGAAGGAAATAAATTTGGGAGAGGAACAATCACCCTTTTTTGGAGATTGCACCGTCGCTCAACCATGGAGACCTTCAACATTTCGTCATCCATGATGTAAAACTTTATTTTTCTTAAATAGCAAATTTTGTTCATTTTAATGATGGGACCGACGAGTAAATAGTTTGACATGATTTAGATGATGGGTGACACGACAATGAGAGTAGGCTGGTCGGATCATGTTATGGGAGAAATAAAATTTTTATCTTTAAATAAGAAGCAGGAATGTATTGGATTTTGGCAAAATATTAGAATTGAAGTTTGTCTCCCATCGAAAATATACAAGTGTGTTCTAACTACCATAAAAAGAGCTCGTGGGCTTAGGTTTTAATAATTCAAATTGAAATAATTTAAATTTGGTATACCAGCTCCAGTTAACTAAGTAGTATTTGCTTTGAGAGAGTTTTTTGTGTAATTGGGATCGGGGAGAGAAATCTCTGTGACTGTAATAATTTTTCACATAGTGGGTTTTTCCTTGTAGATCGTGGTTTTTTCTCCGGTTTGGAGTTTTCCACGTTAATTATTGTGTTTCTTTAAATTTCTCAGTTATTTTATGATTATTCTTACGGTAGAAGTAGAAGATTTTTTCCTATTACTTACGACGAATAAAGCTCATGACCTTAGAAATTGTCCAAAAAGTTGGGCGTTGAGTATGGAACCTTCGAGTCGACGGCACTCAGATCAGAACCTAAGATGCAGATCAATAGATCAAGCTTCAAGGAGTTAAATCCTCTAAGCAAGACCCTGAGTGACATATTGGGTAGGACAGCTGCTGTTTTAACGAGTTTATGAGGGGAAAGGGAAGAATTTTTGAAATCGATTCACTAAGCTAGCCCGTTAGCAGAAACTAAGCACTTGAAAAGCACGCTAAAAATGTTGCTTCTGTCGGCCTTTCTATGCAACAACCCACCACAGTAGCGTTAGGTGGCACTCTTCTTCGAAAAGAGGAATTGCTTGCCCAAACTGTCTTAAAAGTAAAGCTCTCTAGGTTTCTTCTATCTATACAGATAGAGTAGATCTCACAAGCGTCCTGGGTGAGATCCATCTGGTCGGCTGGGGGGACTAGGCCATGAGCTAACACCATGGCCAGTGGGCCAAGATTGAGGCCAACTAAAGCTTGGTGCCACATCATTGGGTCAAGGTGTTGCGCCTCTGCTTAATAGCTAGAGGGTAAGTGCAAGTGCACACTGTCACAATTAATAATTTGGAATTATTCCAAGTTCGTCTCCACAGAGACTAGTTTTCTTTTAAAATTGATTTTGTAAACTGCTTGAATGAGCAATCGAGTTTGGGAATAAAAATTGGTCGAATTGTTGGGAACACGAAAAACACACGAAAATAATAGAATTTAAAAGGCCAACCCCCTACTACTGTTTAGTTCTAAAATGATGAATTACACCTACCAGATGTGCCCGTAATTACACTCAATTTATGCAAACTGGTTCAACTCCTATTCCATACCGCTTTTGGTTTGTTTAGAAGTTTAGGCTAGTGTTTACATATGTCTATGCAACTCTAGAATCCTAAATAAATCAAGCTTCAATTTACGTTTAACGGGTAAGAGAGCCTATGTCTAGGATCTTGTTTTAGTTCTTATTTCTAAGTAACTTCTCGTTTTACCTTGATGAGATCCGTTTGACTCTAACCTTTTCAGAATTAAATTCAAACTAATGTGATTTAAACAAATGGCCAACAAGAAAATCATCTAGATAAATTGTATCAATCAAGATAAGCAAAGAGAGCGTAATACGCCGTGCTCACTGATAGATGTAATTTAAATAGATGAACTAAACTCGTAGGAGGGTTGAAGAAACAATTTACCTACTCATGGAATTGAAAGAAATTAAAACACAAGAGAAGATAACAAAAGAAAGCATTTTAATTATAATTGGAAAGAAAATACAAAATGGAACAAATGGAATTGCAATAAAATAAACAAGAGTAATTGTAGAAAAATAATTGAAAACAAAACTTAAATAAAAACTACAAAACTAAAGTAGAAAGAAAAACAAAAGCATGAAAAATGAGATGTTTTGAAGTGATGCTTGGAAGCTTCTTTTATAGGCGATGGAGGTAACAAGATGTTGAGAAATGCATGGGAGGTTGGAACCAATGGAGGTTGTAGAGATTTTAGGAACTAATAACAAATCTTGGACCCATTAGTTGGTCAAAAGTTGTTATTCCCGTTTTGACAATCTAGGCATCGAATGTGGCTGAAGCATTGTGAAGCTGGAACTTTCAAAGCAACTTGACTAGCTCATTCCTCTCGTAAGCTAGAAATTATGGTCCTGTAATGTGTCTGACGCATTTTGATCATCAATCTTCACTTTTCCTTACAAAATAAACATATTTACCCAAATTAGCCTTCATTTACCTATAACTGAATTCCAAAGTCCCTAATCACAAATTATGCACATTTTCACTAAATTATATGCATGAACATACATTTTCGTCCCAAATAGAAGTTATTTAAGCATGCAAACCTACACTTTTTAGCATTAAATCAAGTCTTATCACAAGGCCTACTAGTCCAATGGCTTGGTTGGTCGGCCCAACTTTGGAGTGAAGCCTAATCCTATTTAACCTTTGGATTCTATACCAAAGGCATGTCCAAGCCAAATGGATCACAAGATTGAAAAGGGAAAATAATTGAAGAAGATGAGGATTTCCCCTCTATCAATAGAGGAGAGAACTTCGTTCAAGGTACACTATAAAATACAATTTTTGCTATGCTTCATATAAACTTGGTACTTAAATATCGGAGTGTGTGTGGCTAGCACCATACCAGTGTGTAATTATACCTTATTTGCAAGTATCATTTAATCATTTTTTCTAGAATATTGTTACAAATTTGGTAATTTAAGTAATCCAAATTTGTGCATCAATAGATAAAATAAGGGCAAGAGGCAAAAAAAAAAAAAAGGTTTAAAATGTATTTTCCTCAAACCTTTTGATTTGTCGACCTTTATTATATCCAATTAGCCTCCCTTGTATACTGCTAGGAATTAGGGGTGTTCACGGATTGAGTTGGGTCGAGTTAGAGGGGTTTTTTGGACCAACCCGAAAAATTTAGGTTGGTTAGTTCTACTACCCGAAATAACTCAATGATATTTGTAACCCAACCCAACCCTTATATTTTTGGGTCTGGTCGGATTGAGTTGTTAGGTTTAAAATTTCCATAGAGATGAAGGGTAGGATTGCTTTAGG
>NW_019104522.1:389993-404444 GCF_001995035.1 Momordica charantia | reverse complement strand
CAGCGTGGCGAGTAGGTGGGAAGAATTTTGTTAAGAACTTTTCCACTGACGACCCCCATGTGGTGATGGATCTCGGTGGAAATGCATTGAGCCATGCTCTAGGTTGGTCCTTCAAAGAAAATGGAAAAAGTGTTAGTCTAAGAGCATCGTCTGTTATACCAGGTAATCGAAATGCATTTGCAATTTGAATGAATGATTTCAGATGATCATGTGGATCCTCATGTTCCTGCCCTCCAAAATGTCCAATTGTCTGCAACATYTGGAACATCATTGGTTTAAGCTCAAAGTTTGCGTGGGCTGGAATAGGGTTGACTATCCCTGAATCAAAGTTCTGAAAAGCCGTGGCGGCATATTCTCGCATTGCCACGTCTCTGTTGTCCGCCATCTGGAGAAAGTATTGACGGGTCTTTCCCTAGAGAGGTTTTATTTTATGTAGTCATGTTCCAATTCGGTGTTCGTTTACCGTTGCCTCTGTTTCTTTAAAATTTCTTAGCTTTCAATCAAGTAGCTCCTTCTCAAATTGTCCCAAACGGGTAGTCCACTCTCATTAGTTGCTTCATCTAGTGGTCCTACGTCGGGGGTGAACAACCTGTAACCGCGGCCAACTTTATGTCGCTCTATTTCCTCAAGCATAGCCCAGATGATAACTTTCATTTTTACGTTAGCTCTCGGAATCAGATTCTTGTTATGGGTCCTTCCTCAGTAAAGCACTGGAAGGACGAGTGGTTCCTCGTCGGTGGTGACTGGCTAGTCCGTGACGAGAGAGGGCATTTTTCCGTCCCGACTGAGTGTAGGAAGCTAGATAAGTAGATTCTTGAACTCTATCGGGACTTTTCATAGGTCTTTATTCTGATATTTTTCTTCCTTTGTTGACCGTTCCTTATAATTATGAGCTTACTGCCGAGACGTTTGACTTCTACCACACTGTCATCTAGTTGTCGGATACCGAGCGTTGGGACCCAGATCTAGTTAAGGAATAGAATCTAGTAGACTTTGGCTTGGCTCCCCCTCATTGCCCCTAGGTAATCGCTGAAAACTATTCCAAATCTTGTGTGAGGGTCGATTTTTACTTTCACTCCTTTTTGTAGAAATGTCGAGACGCAGCACCTCCCTATTTGAAAGAGAGCATCGCTGGAATGCTCGAAACTTAGGGGCCACCTTCAGTTGGGCCTCAAACATCGAGGTGACTGATCTGACAGAGGAAGACCACCATCCCAATAGGCTCGGCCTCCAATGCCTTCTACAGCACCTTGGCGTTCTGCTCGGCTTCAAGGGACGTCTACCCTTATTCCTTTCGCAATCATCCAGGGACCTCCTCCCATGCTCCAATTTTCCCTTTCTCTGGTCCGTACAACGCTGATGTCGACAGCGCGGCTTACCTAGAGAGGGCGTTTAGCCTTTGGCAAGGGCTCGGAGAATCGTCCAGTGGGTCGGATTTTGGCTTGTCGAATCCTCATCACAACATCAAATACATGCCTTAGCGACTTCCACCAGATGAGCATTTGTAGTTTTAAGTAACCGTCGTAGCATTTTTGCCTAATGTCGGTTTCTGACTTTGGCAGGTTTTTAATCATCTGGCGGTGTACTCGGGTCGAGTTGATGATGAGATCAACCACCTTCGCTGTCACTATGCCCCTCGGGAGGAGTTGGATCGGGCTCTCTCCTCCTTGGATCAAGCCAATAACTTTCTAGAGCATGCTTGACGTGAGTTGGAAACTGAGAAGAGAAAATCCTGAGATGAGCTTGCCAACCTACAGAGGAGGCTTGATGAGGCCAACGCTCGGCTCTCCGACTCTATATTATTGGTCGAGGAGTTTAGGAAAATGCAAGAGTATGTTGATTTGCAAAATGCTGCCATGGAGTGTGGCATCTCCTGGTCTCTTCGCCAAGTTTCTACTGAGTATCCCAACATTGACCACTCCTTTCTCCAGGAGCGCTTTAAAGTCGAGCGAGATGCCCCTGACGACATGGATGATGATGACGATGAGTAGGAGGGTGGCAAGCCACTTTGTCTGCCCGTTGATCGCTTTTACCAACTAGCTGTTGTTACGTTTGTTGTTTTGTCTTTATTTGTAGCTACCTTTGGAATTATCAATAAATTCTTTATTACAAAAAATTATTAGCTTACGGCTCTAACTCTGATGGAGCTGATTTTCGTTGCCTTTAATTCTCATAGGTTTCTAACCCTTTAGCTATGGCGAATGGTTTTGTACCATTAGTTGCTATCGTTTGGCTTTTGATTTTGTTCCATCTTGTGTTTTAACCGTACTAGGTCAAGTGACCTGCTTCTGGTTTGGCCCTTACTTGTTCTTTCCAATTCTTGTCGATCGATGTAGATTGATGTACTATTATGCCCCCTACTTAAGGAGTACAAAAAAAAGTTGATAGGGAGTACTCAAGTATGTAGACAATGGATACTTTATTGATAACGTAAAAATCAATAATCTTAAAAAAACAAAAGAAAAGAGAAACAAAGAATCTTAAACCTATCCTATACTCGTTAGTTGAGTGAAGAAATCAATGATCACCCACAGTAGAAGCCCTATCGTTACCCTTCATAGAAGTGTAGCAGCACTCATGTAATACTCATTGCTCTCCTTTGATCTCACATATTCCACCAGGTGTTGGGAATTTCATAGACTGGTGGTACGTGGATGGTATTGCTTTGAGCATGTGCGTTGTTGGTCTTCCTAGTATCGCATTATAGGAGGATGCGTAGTCGACGACTAAAAAATCTACCATTTTACTGATGCTTTTTGGCCCGCTTCCGAACGACACCGGCAATTCTATTCTCCCTTCAGGGATGACCCGTTCTCCTCCAAACCCTACCAGTGGTGTCGGGCTACTCTTAAGCCCTTTCTCTCCTAGATCCATAACTTTGTAGGCTGTCAAGGAGATGATATCTGTCGAACTGCCCCCATCTACCAAGATCCGATGCACCTTTGCATTGGCTATTTTCAGAGTGATGACCAGTGCATCATTATGTGGGTGAAGGAGGTGAGTCGCCTCATCCTCTGAGAACTCGATTTTTGTCGGTTGTTCTACCACAAATGCATGGCAGATCTCATGTTGTCTGAGGCTCGTCCTGGTTTCTCGTATGCTCGCCTTTCTCTTTCTGCAAGATTTTCTCTCTACCAGACCTCCCATTATTGTTCGGATTTCTCGAGCGGGTGACTTACAATCGTTCTCACCATTTTGCGTCGCTTTAGGATCCTCCATATATTCTTTGAGATATCCTCTCCGGATGAGTCCATCCACTTCTTCTTTGAGATCAAAGCAATTCTGAGTAGCATGACCGTGGTCTCGGCGGAAAAGGCAATATCGCCCTTTGCTTCTTTGACTTGGAGGTGCTTTCATCCTCTCTGGCATTTGAGCAACCTTTGGTTTTTGATTCCATCAGTACTTGTTCGAGTGGGACTGTAGTTGGGGTATACTTCTCGAACTTCCGGGGTGGATCCTTCTGGCTAGTTCGATCTCTTTTCTCCCATCTTGATGACTGTGGCTTATCCCCAGACCTCTCTCTCTTCTGGTCGGACCATTTTCCCTCTGGCTCTTTCTTTGAATGGAAGAACTCTCTGACGCTCATATATTTCTGAGCTCGGCTCAGCGCCTTCGAGAAGGTGCTCGACGTCTTTTTCCCAAAAGAGAATGAAAGGTGTTCATCCCTGATGCCGGACATGAAAGCTAGTAGAGACACCACATCTGTGAAACCCTGAACCTGCAATTTCTCCTCATTAAACGGAGCCACATAGTCGTGAAGGCTCTCTGTTGCTCTCTGTTTGATGGTCAGAAGATAAGCCACGGGTTGGTTTCGGCTTCGTCATTCTACGAATTGGGTCACAAATGCCCTGGCCAGGCTCTTGAAGCTCGAGATCGAACCCCGTTTCAACTGTCGAAACCATACCTTGGCCGACCCACTCAAAGTTGTCGAGAACACCCGAAATTTGATCGCCTCTAACACCCCGTAAATATCCATCCATTCTCGGTAGGCGTAGAGGTGGTCTACCGGATTGGCCGACCCGTCGAATTGTTTCACCGTTGGTAGCTTCAATTTTGGAGGGACCTTCTTCCCCATGATTTCTTCTATAAATGGCGAGTCGGCTTGATCCAGTAGCTCTTCGAGATCGAACCCCTTCTCTTTTTGACTTTGTTGCTTTTCTAACAACTCAGGTCGATCTGCCGGTTTGTCTTTGTCGAGGTTTATGGGCTCAGCATTTTGTTTATTCTGGTTGCTCTTGCCCCCATCTGGTACCAGGGATTTCTATCGCTTTTTGCGCTTTTGCTGGGCTCGGGAGTCGAAAATCAGAGTTCGTCGTTTGATGTTTCCTCCTAACCTCAGCTTGCTCCCTGCACTGTTCGTTGATTCATCAGCCTCACTTTCTACTGGGCCTTTTCCCTTTTAGGGGTCTTTGACGAGGGGTACTTCGCTGGCCTCTCGTTGTTCTAGTCGTTGAAGTAGTTGGGTCATGTGCTGAAACATGTCCTCTACCTTTTCTTCTAAGGTTGCGAACTGATTTTGGAGTTGTTCAGGGGCTGTTATTGTAGGCACCTCAGGCCGCCCTTCTGGGCGTTCCGGGTTTTGTTGACTCATGTCGCCCTCGGGTCCTCCTACCTGGGGGTCATCCAAGTTTAACTTCCTCCTTGCATGCCAATCATCGTCAGAGCGTCGTGGACTTCTTTCCGACGTCATGTTGTTCGATTGTACGGTTTGTTTCTCATTCCCACAGATAGCGCCAATTGTTGATGCGTGAATTATGTTCTCCCGGTTACTCTTGAGGTTTGCACCAAACTTGATTATCGGGGAATCGAAGAACTGCAAAACCGAACAAAACTAGACCAGTGTGACTCTTGTTACACGGGTTCTGATACCTAAGTTAGCAATGAGAGTAGTGGAGTTATGGAATTCAAGTGTAGAATTCGGCTTATCTTAGGGTTAGGCTACATGACCTATTTATAGTCGCTCGGGAGGTTCGAAACCCTACTAAGTGAGCCCTAGTTCGTCGCTGCAAGGCCCAAGGTGCGTGGAGATCAGAAGAGGGCGATTATTGGGCTTGGCAATGGGTCGAGCCAGGATCGGGATCGAGCCGTGCTCGGCTCGGTCTGGTTCTTCCGGTGGCTCTTTGGTTTTCTTCTGTTTGGTCGATCCGTTGCTTTGTCGTTTTTCCTTTGTATAACATAGCCATTATTAGAATACTTAAAAGCAAGGTAGTCATGGTGGGTGATATCTTGAGAGAGCTTTGTAGAGAAAATATAACAGAGGTCCATTGTAATTAATTTTCCCAATACCATAGAATCTACTTTTGTAGAAGACTAAATGTACTAACTTGTGATTTAGTTTTCACTTATGTTTGAAGAACTCACTGATGATTGATTGATTTATATTTTTTTTCAAAAAATGTATTGGGGTGTAGCCAATAATGAAATGACATTACAAAGATTCAAATACAAGATCTCGTGCTCTGACTCATGTTAAATCAGCGAAGCTAAAAGTTTAAGCTGATGAATTACGACGAATTTAATCATTTATCAATATTTTAATTACGGAGGATTTAGTCGAAAATTGGAGGAGATTTTCTTCCAATTCGGAGCTTGAAATATAAGACAACATTGGAAAACACCACTATTTATTATTGTAAGACCAATATCTAAAGTATTCTAAAATATACAAAATAATTAAGGTTGTTTTGAAAACGTTTCATTTCTTGCTTCTTTGTTTTTTTTCACTTTTTGCTTATTGTTATTACAAAATAAAGTGTTCTAAATGTGTGAGGAACCATTTATTATTCCTCATTCTCTCATTTTAAATTAAAAAATAAACTTTTAAAAATTATTATGTTTTTAAATAATTCTTTTAGTATTTATTATGTATTTTTTAAGTAAATATAATAAAATAATACTTGTAGTGTGTTTTTTTTAAAAAAAGTTGAAAACATGATACAAAGAAAAGGATAAGTTTAGTCCCAACCACTAAATCATGTTATTCTTTGTTTTTCTGAATAAATTAAGCATATAAATACTATATTACATGTGTTTCTTTTGTTATTTATTTTTTAAAATCTAGTCCAAATTTGAAGAGATAAAAGAAAAAGTAAGTAATATATATATAGATACATGCATATTAAGAATTCAAATGTGTTTTTAAGAAGGACGAAGAACATATAAAAAATTTTGCAAACCTAATTAAGAAAAAACTAAAAATAAAATTGAATATCAAATATGACTTAAACTTTCAAATGAGGTAAGTCTGCAAACTTTAAATATGTTATAAATTTTTTAAATTTTGATTTTGTGTTGATTGTCTTCAGTTTTGAGTTTAATATTCGGTTATTAAACTTTTAAATTATCTAATAAGTCCTAAAATTTTATTCAATTTTGTGTCTAACACGTCCTTAACTTATAATATTTCCTTTTTTTAAATCCACGAACCTATTAGATCCAAAATTATAAATTATAAATCTTATTAGACACACTCAATCAATTTAAAACATGTCAAATAAGGTAGAAAACTATTAAATGGAACGTTCAAAGATGGACTTCTAAAATCTAGACACCTTTTTAGTTAGATCGATTAAATTAAACTAAACTTGTAATTTCTATATATTTTTCTCCAAAATTTACCCATTGAATTTTGAGAATTATGAAAAATAGAAAAAGTGAACCAATTACGAAATGAACATATTTGTAAAAAGTAAAGAACGTTGAAAGTAATTTAAAAAGAAATAGAAAAATAAAAACTAAAATTTGTTGTATTCTAATTTCTAATTCTTCCACAAAGAAAGACTGAAGAGGGACTCTCTCCCATTTAACGGCAATTTTCAACGACTCCTAAGAAAATGGCGGGACCTCTTCAACAAACCAAACAAATCCGCCATTAACGCTTTCTCCAGCTCTCAACATTTCCTTCTCCTCTCCTTCTCTCTCTCGCTCTCTCTCCCTCCCTGTGATTTCCGCATCAGATTTCATTCCTCCACTTTCCCCTGCCCTCTCCCATGGGACGTTAATGACCTAATCGCCAAATCCCACAAGTACTAACCTCCCATGGGAAGCTGCGTTTCCGTGCAAGCCAGAGCAGCGTCCTTCGCCAAGAGGAGCAGAGACGTCAGGCCTCTTCCAGATCATGCGCTCATCGAATCGGTTCGCAAGTCCTCCGTCCGCCTCGCGGCTTCGATTCTCTCCGATGAGTCCACCGGCGACAACATTTTCGAGAAATACCGCTTCGGGAAGGAGCTCGGCCGCGGGGAGTTCGGGATTACGCACCAGTGCTTTGACATTGAGACCGGCGATACCTTCGCCTGCAAGACCATTTCCAAGAGCAAGTTGAGGTCGGAGATCAACGTCGAGGATGTGCGGAGAGAGGTGGCGATTATGCGAAATTTGCCCAAGCATCCCAACATTGTCGCCTTCAAGGAGGCCTTTGAGGATAATGAAGCGGTTTATTTCGTTATGGAGCTTTGCGAGGGCGGCGAGCTCTTCGATAGGATTGTCTCCAAGGGGCACTACACTGAGCGTGCGGCTGCCGACGTAACCAAGACCATTATCGAGATTTGCAAGGTAATATCAATTTTACCCTCCTCTTTAATCACAGGGAAATTACGGAATATGATATTTTCTGGAAGTAGACTGGAATTTGTTTGTTTAATTACTTGCTGATTTCTTCAAAATGGTGATGTTTACGCGTTATTTGCATTTGTGACAAGTCATTTCTGCCTCATGTTTGCCATGGAAATATCTGTTTAATGAGATAATAGCCTCTGAATTTGGTAGCAGGGCAATGGTGGCATGATTGAGGTTTAATGGAATGATATTGGGGAAGTTGTGTCCTTAGAAATGGCATTTTTCCAATGTATAAATTGTCCTTCATTCTCTATACAGCTCAATTTCATAGAGAAATTCTAGTCCTCTATATTGTTTTCTAATCTCTAAACTGGTTAAAGAATACTAATGTTTCAACTGAAGATTAAGGTTCTTTAGAACAACACATATGTGAAGGATTGATCGTATTAATGATGTTTTTGAAATATGCAAGGTTGCGTAACTGTTTTTACTTTTTCAGCTTCAATGTTATTTTCTTTAAGCATTTTATTGTTCTGTCCCAGGTATGCCATGAAAATGGAGTAATCCATAGGGATTTGAAACCCGAGAACTTCTTGTTCGCAGATGAAAGTGAAAATTCTCGACTGAAGGCAATTGATTTTGGTCTTTCCATATTTTTTGAACCTGGTATACTTGCAGTTCTTAACTACTTGCCCGTAATTCTGATTGCATGAGCCAAACTTCTCCTCTCATCTTATTGGCTTGGGGAGCTACTCTATATTTGATCAAGAACTTGTTTCTGAACTTTCTCGATCTCGTTTGATAGATCAGAGATTCAGTGAAATTGTTGGAAGTCCGTATTACATGGCACCAGAGGTCCTGAGACGCAGTTATGGACCTGAAATTGATGTTTGGAGCGCTGGGGTCATTCTCTACATTTTACTTTGTGGAGTTCCTCCTTTCTGGGCAGGTGAGTCTCTCCTTGAGTGGCATCTTGTAGGTTGTTTATGAATTATGAGGTCCGTTCTTCCCAAAAAAGTACAAGTCCTGTTTCGTTCTTTGAACTTTTATACTTATTTATTTTGGTTTCAAACCTTCAAAATGTTTTATTTTTTTAGTACCTCAATTTTCAGATGTTTTGTTTTTGGTCCCTAAACTTTACAAAGATAAAATAAAAACTTTAATCTTTACCATTAACTTTTTATTGATCATTTAACAAGAATCTAAATATATTTCAATTTGACCTCTTACGTATATTTTCAAGCACCTGTTTATGTAGAATTTTACTCATTAGGTAAATGAACAAAAGATGTGCTTATGTTAGGTTGTTGAATAATTTATTTAAAAATCAAGGGCAATGACTAAAATAGTTTTCCATGTAAATTTCAAGGAGTAAAGCAAAATGTTTGAAAGTTTAAGAACCAAAATAAAATAAATATAAAAAATCAGGAAACAAAACTTGATTTATATATAAGAAAATCAAGTGGCTAAGCATTTTTCTAGGAATGTTAATGATGCATCGTGGTTTATAACTAGTGCAGAATCTGAGGAAGGCATTGCTCATGCTATTGTTCGGGGTGATATAGATTTTGAGAGGGACCCTTGGCCCAAGGTCTCCAAGGAAGCAAAAGAACTTGTGATGGGGATGCTTGATCCAAATCCTTATAGCCGGATGTCTGTTGAAGAAGTACTTGGTATGGACTCTAATGCCCAATCCATTTCAATAATATTTTTCTTTGCTTTGTGTTTTCAATTCCTAAGCAGAGTACCTCTAGGTTTTAAATAAGATTCAATAGAAAGGATCACAAATGCAGGCATGAGCCGTTAAAGAGTTGTCAGATTTTGTAGCTAAGTTGAAGTATTTTTGTAGTTTGGATTTTAGCAATTAAGAAGCTTGTTTTTTGGTGTTTTGTTAGTTGGATTTTGTGTGGTTTATTGATTGGTTGGTAGGTATTTTTCTAATTAGATTTTGAGAAGGTATTAATTTCACCACTCATTCGAGTTGAAAATTAAAGGTTAAAATTACTCACTAAATCAAGTATAAAGGTAAAAATTATTTTTGCCCTCATTTATTATTATACAAGAATCAAATACCACCCATATGTTCTTGTGTAGGCAGAAATTAAAGAAATTGGTCTGTTTCAACTGAGATTAATGGTTTGCACAAGCTGGAGCTTATTCAAAATTTACTGCTTGCCTCATTCTTCTTGACGATTTTCACCATGTGTTTCTTTTTCTTTGAGTAAACATGGAGCTACATGCAAAACCTAAAAATGAAGAGAAGAATTAAAACATAAATCATAAATTAAATTATCTGATCATCTTGTTTTATTGCATGAAGAACATCCTTGGATACAAAACAAAAACCAGGCTCGTAATGTCTCCCTGGGAGAAAATGTCGGCTTAAGGATTAAGCAATTCACTGTGATGAATAAGTTCAAGAAGAAAGTACTTAGAGTAAGTTTGTCACACACCCTCTTACTCGAACATACATTAGTCAATTAAATTCTATCTTCAGTACTTGCCAATTGATGAATATTCTTTTCTGGGTCCAGGTTGTGGCTGACCACTTGTCAGATGAGCAAATGGATGGGATCAGACGAATGTTCCATATGATGGACACTGATAAAAATGGAGACTTGACTTTTGAAGAGTTGAAGAATGGTCTGCATATGATTGGACATTCTCTTCCTGACCCTGATGTACGGATGTTGATGGATGCTGTAAGTTTCTTCACACCCAAAAGTTTGTTGGATGGATATTTTGAGAGAAAGACGCTCTTATACACTTTTACCCTTTACTTTTTTCCTCACGTGCATTAAATGTAGGGACAGCCTTCTTGTTTATAAACAAAAGTCTGTTGGAGTTGGAGTCTGAGTAAAAAAATATCTTTCTAACCAGTTTTTCAGTCCAAATATCTTAGATATTTTTTTTGGGAGGCTAACCAAATCCAAAGAAATCCTTGAGTTCTTCAAAGTCCAAAAAGTATATTGAAGTCTAACATATTTTTGGAGTAATTTAAGATATTTGTTTAGAACCTTCTCGAACAAATCATTTTCATTCACCATGCCTTCTATTTTCTCTATAAAATAGTCAGTTGGTTCTCCCACGTGGTTAGGATCCTCATTCATGAGAAATCCAAATAAGAGGATTGAACCATTTCTTCCCACAGTTTTTTCTATTTGATGAATGATGAACTGTTATTAAAAGATGAAGTATTATCATATAACGAATATTTGAGGTCAAAATTACGAGTCTAATATTCTAACGAGGCTCTTCCTCTCCATGAATAAGGCGGACATGGATGGAAATGGAACACTAAGCTGCGAGGAGTTCGCAACAATGTCCATCCACCTCAGAAAGCTGAGCACTGATGAGCTCCTGACTCAAGCTTTCAGTTACTTTGACAAAGACAAAAACGGGTACATTGAATATGATGAACTGAGAGAAGCCTTAATGGATGACAATGAGAAGGTGATCCAAGAAATCATTTCTGATGTTGACTCAGATAAGGTATCTCTCTAAAATGGCTATTTTTCACTTCATTTCACTTCCTTTATGAGTTTTAGCTTCTTTTGGGGAAAAGTGAAAAGTACTTTTAGCTCATTACTATTAGAAAAAATTTCATAATGTTGTAGCGTTGTATGAATAGGATCTATTCCATAGGTTATACTACTGTGTCATCGAGTTCTATAGTGAAACACTTGCTATATAGGACTTTTTATTTGTAGAACCTCTCAAACCATTTTTTTATCATAACAAATTTTTAAGAGTTTTTAATTGATGAAAAGTACTCTTGACCGCTCTTTAAAATTATAACAAAATTCAATTTTTACAAAAATATTTTGTCATCTATAAGTAATTGAAAAATCGTGTCAAAACAACTAGTTTTAGAGTTAAAAGCGCTTATAGAAAAAATGTTTCATCTAAAAGCACTACTCTCGAAAGTCATTTCAAACTTACTCTTCGGTTGCTTGCTTGGTAGGATGGTCGAATCAGTTACAATGAGTTCAAAGCCATGCTAACCACAGGGTTGGATTGGAAGATGGCTTCGCGGCAGTACTCGAGAGCAATGCTTCATGCGCTTAGCCGCAAATTGTTCAAAGACAAATCTGTGGCAGTGCAAAACTAACAGTTTAATTCTGGGTTCAACAAAGGAGTCATCATTTCAGATTGGAAGGAAGTGGATTGATTTGTGTACCCTCAATTTTCCTCCTTACAAATGATCTTTTTTTTTTTTTGGTTAAAGTATTATTGTGACAAAATCTTTCCTTCTCATTCATCCCATTTAAGAAGAAAACGGGGAAAGAAAAAGAAATAGGATAAATGAATGGTCTTGATATAAATTTGTAGTGCTTGAAAATCCAGTTTCTGAGAAAGACCTTGTTATGAAAAATCCATTTTTTGGGTCTTCTTTGAGTGCAGTTAAATCTTTCATTTCTGAACCTATTTTCTCTTTACTAGCATGCAATGCAATTGAGCCACTTGCTATTGGTTCTACAGGAGGTGCCTCCAACGATCTAGTTAATTAGTAGTTGCTTAAGAGAGAAATTCAATAGAGTATCGATGTCGGATGATATCGATATATGTATCTCATTCGAAAAATGTACATCAACTTCAACTTGCATTCAATAGTTTGTTCACATTTGCCCAACACAATGGTTTACCGATTCCAGTATAGTTCAATTGGTCAAAACATTATTTTTCTTTAAAAGTTGGAGATTCAATCCTCCCCGTATAGTTTTGTGACGAGATTTGGTGGGGTGCGATGAAGACTATAAGAAAGATTCAGTGGGCCAAGTGTGGTGGCGTGGGATGTTGGCGTGGGATGTTTTAATAAAAATTTAATATTGGTATAAATACTTAATTCCAAGACCAATCGTGGCATGTTGCGTGAGCCTAATAGTAAAAATAGCAATCTAAGGCGAGGAGTAAAAATACCGCAGACCGAAAGACATACAACAATAGAGATTTCGAGACTATAAATCTTGGCAAATATGACAATACTACAAGAAAAGAAATTAGAAAAATCTCACTGAACTGACACTCAACTACCAACTAAGGCAACTCTAAAAGAAATTTCCATCATCCAAACTGAAAAATCTTTGTGTTGTTAACACGTTGTCAATATTTCAGCTCGATTGAACCACAGATCGACCCTCAAATGTGTTGGAACTGCTTATGTATGAATTCTCTTTCTTTTCTATTTTTCTCTCTTTTACCGTCTCTCTCGCACGTGTTTTGTCCGTCACTGCTCTGTTTAATTTTAAAACAACAAAGGAACCTAAGCCCACTATATGGGCCTTAGTTGTGCTTCACAAATATAGTAAAAAAAACCCAACAAATCTCCTCATTTTCAACGTGTGAAGGAAATTGTCATTCCAACAACAAAATGGCAAAATTCAAGCTTTTTCTTTCGATAAATTATTTCTCAACATATCATATCAATTACGATTAGTATGTATCTTCTCAAGTTCAAATAGTCTGTCATTGAGAGCATCTCTCATCCAGTGATATCACATCTATATGTTTTATTATAGAACGAAAAGTTTAATTCTTCATCTCTAATTATAGCAGAAATCACATAATATTGTTGCTTGAAACTGATTTCATATATAAGTTGCTTCATCTACAACATCTCATTGCACGTCTATGCTATTGTAATATACTCTGCTTTAGTCGTAGAAAGTGCAACATACTTCTATAATCTTGGCTGGCACCACATACGAATGTCATCAAGTAGTTGGAAGTAGATTTTCGGTTATCTATATCTTCTGCTATATCTGAATTAGTGTAACCAATAAATACTGACTTTCATTCCAAATGTGAGCTTCAAACTCGAATACCCCGTAAATATCTCACGATCCACTTAACTGCCTCTAAATGCTGTTTTCCCGAACTTGACATAAAATAACCAACAACACCCATAACATGAGCAATATCTGGTCTAGTGCTTATCATGGTAGACATCAAGCTCCAACTGCTGAAGCACGTGAAAATCTGCTCATGTCTACATTCTCTTTATATGTAGAAGGACTCTACTACTACTCCTTTTGAAGTGATTAGATAAAGGAGAACTTGCTACTTTGCTCATGTTGAATCTTTCAAGCACTTTCTCTATGTAGTGCTCCAAAGGCATATATAGTTTCTTGGATGCTCTATCTTGTACTATACAAATCCTAATAATCTTCTTCGTTGGTCTCAAATCCTTCATGGCAAAGGGTTTGCTTAACTGTTTCTTCAACGTGTCAATTTTTGAAACATTCATGTTGTTGAATCAAGAAATTGACCAACGCCACGAAAGTCTGCTCGAACTGGATGAGCTAGACAGTGAGTTCCAAGCGTCAAGTAGCAGCCTTGCAAAACAGAGTGAACACTCCGATGTCAAAGTCAGTGAAAATCCAAACTAAATTGAGAGAAAATCGAAGTGTTCACGTACCTCCAAATGAATGAAAGGATTCTATTTATAGGCGAAGACCCCGATAGTGTTCCCGACAAGGCCTCAACGGCTCTTTAAGCTTACCGTGAAACCCGGCGTGTTGTTGTGGAGTATGTTAGAGGTATGTCCGAGCTGAGGTAAGCCAATCGGCTCAACCAGTAACGTGGGAACGCGATCGTGATCAAGCTTGTTCGGCTCGGCCACTGAAGGAAATCGGCTCGGTGGATGAGCCGAGATGTGTATACTTAGGTGGTTTTTTTGTGGTATCTATGAGCCACGTGTCATATTTAGCATCCACTCGTCACCTGCCACGTGTACTGATTACGCTTGTTTACATGCGTAAAAAGAAGGTTTTAGATGCTGTTTTTACTATGTTTTAACTTTGTTTCGGACTTTTTCTCGGTCGTTTGAGTTCCAATTCATGCAAAATTCATATATTATGGTTTGTGGTTGGCTTATATTGTATTTATGACATTTTA
>NW_019104522.1:349675-376209 GCF_001995035.1 Momordica charantia | reverse complement strand
CGCTTGCATCTATATAATTGTTACCACGCTTAGTGCGTGCGTTCAGCACAAACCATCAGTCAATACCCCTGCTATACGAGGTATATATTTGATATACCCTGATATACAAGTGGATAATGTCCCGTGAACAACCTAAAGGGTCTATAGTATATGGATAAGGTTGGGTACCTTATCCTGACAACACTATGGATACGGCCCACTCTGTAAAGGTTATAGATGACTCGATCCAGGTCGTTTGTGTGGAGACATGCGAGTGGGGGTATCCTATACAATGAGTTTGTATAAGACCGGACCACGAAATAGCCAATCTTTAGATGTAACACCGTTAACTAATAGATTGTTGTTTCTTAAGATGACCAGACAACTCATTTTCAATTCTGAGTGAGTTATGGACTCCTGCCCGTGACGGCTCGTCCTTTGATCTGTATGGGTGAGAGTGGCCCGAGTTGCCGACTCAATATTCCTACCATTTTGAGGACGAGACCGAGTGGGGAGCTGGGAACATAACTTCACAAGATGGAATTCACTTCTCTCCGACTTTAGGGGAGTAGATGAGTGGTCCCTTAAATGCTAACTCCGGAATTTGAACAAGGGGCTCCACCCTCTCATTGGCCCGAGAGGGACTTCCGGTTATTGGTCGGACCATAACCGGGTTGTTCATTAGAGGAGCAGTGGCATTTAAGGAGTAAGATGTAACTCAAAGGTAAAACGGTAATTTGACCAAACTTGAGTTACAAACACTCGTGAAGGATTGACTCGTCATTAATGGTCGTATATCCATGGACACGAAAACATTCTACAGTGAGAAGAGTGCAACTGCGGGTGTTTAGTGGAGAGACCCGTAGTTAACGAATGTTGATTAACTCAGTCAATGAGTTTGACCGATTAATCTCGTATCGTTGGAGCTTCGGATCTGTAGGTCCATTAGGTCCCATTGCTAGCTCATAAAGGGTAAAACGAGGATCAAGTTTTTGAAAGAATTTGAACTGTTCAAATTTCTTAAGGGATTATATGTATATTGATACATTATAATATATAGTTAATTCTAAATTAAAACTATATATTATGAGATAAATTATGTGAATGAGATTCAAATAAAATTAATATGAATATGATTCATATTAAAATTATAGGTTAAAAATTAATGCACATAAGATGTTGTACATTAAATCTATAGGTTATACAAGAGAGAATATGGTTTAATTAAATATGAGATATTTAATTAAATGTTAAATAATTAATTGTTAATTATTTAATATTACATTTAATTAATTATTTATTTATTAATTTGATTAATAATTATTTAATATTACATTTAATTAATTAATTAATTAATATATTAATTATATTAATATTAATTAATTAACATTAATTAATTAATATTAATTATTAACTCCCCTGCATTATTCCAGGCGAGTGGGGAGTTAAGTGACGTGGGGAACTATTTTTTTTGGGAAATATTTGCAGAAACGTTATGCAAAACAGAACTCCCATTTTTTGAATTCTCTCAATCAAGATCTCTCCCTCAACTCTCCGTCACATTCCAAATCGGTGCTCCCACAAGCACGCTCTCGAAACCCAAGAGGATAGCGAGGAAGACACGGTGGTGGTGTTCGGGTGGAAACCGTTGAAGAAAAGTTCTTCAAAGGAATGGTTTTCCCCTGTATTTTCATCTTTAACAGTTTTGATTTTGTTTCCCTAATGTCACGAACAACGGTCCGCTTCCGCTCCAGGATTAACATCCCTTCAAGTATGTCAACTATTTGTTCCTCGCTTTTCAAGTACTTCATATCAATGGTGTCCTCGTTGCCGAGATCTCTTAGAAAATAGTAGTTAACGTCGATATGCTTGCTTCTTCCATGTAGCACAGGATTTTTGGACAACTTAATGGCTGAAGTGTTGTCACAAAAAATCGTGGTTGCTCCAGGTTGCTTGAATTTAGCTCCTCAAGAATTCTCTGAAGCCAAATTATTTGACAAGCACAAGTTGTCGCAACAACAAATTCAGCTTCTGTGCTCGAAAAAGCGACGATCGGTTGCTTCTTTGATGACCACGAAATGACACATCCCATACAAAAAGAGTAGCCCGAGGTGCTTTTCCTATCATCTTGATCTCCTGCATAATCACTGTCTACAAAACCGAACAATTCTAACATACTACCCTTCTTGTAAACAGTCCAAAATCTCTCGTCCCTTCAAGTAACGAAGAATTCTCTTGGCTGCTAACAAGTGCATTCCTGTAGGATGTCGTAAAGTGTGTTGTCCACCTTCTTCCCTTCACGATCTTTATGGAGCTCCAACTCAAACTCAACTAGAGTGTTTACATGATTGCAATCCTTCATCTGAAATCTATCAAGAATATCTCCCACATATTTCTTTTTGAGAGAAAAATATCCCCGCCTCTGATTGTAGCACTTCTATTCCAAGATAATAATGCATCATACCAAGATCAGACATTTCAAACTTATCCATCATGAATTTCTTAAATTCTTTAAACATGACATCACAATTTCCGATAAAAATAAGGTCATCAACATTCAAGCAAGTAATGAGAATTTTGCCATTATTATATCCAACCTTGACAAAAATTGTATGTTCATGTGGGGATTTTCAAAATCCAACTTTAACAAAATAATATTCAATGCGACCATATCAAGATCAGACATTTCAAACTTACCCATCATAGATTTCTTAAATTCTTTAAACATGACCTCACAATTTCCAGTAAAAATAAGGTCATCAACATTCAAGCAAATAATGATAATTTTGCCATTATTAAATCCAACCTTGATAAAAATTGTATGTTCATGTGGGGATTTTGAAAATCCAACTTTAAGAAAATAATATTAAATGTGACCATATCAAGATCAGACATTTCAAACTTACCCATCATGGATTTCTTAAATTCTTTAAACACAACCTCACAATTTCCGGTAAAAATAAGGTCATCAACATTCAAGCAAATAATGATAATTTTACCATTATTATATCCAACCTTGATAAAAATTTTATGTTCATGTGGGGATTTTGAAAATCCAACTTTAAGAAAGTAATATTCAATGCCACTATACCATGCTTGAGGAGCTTACTTTAGCCAGTAAACAACCTTTCTTCAATTTGAAAACTTTATGTTCATTTCCGATTGCAACATAACTAGGGGTTTGGTCGATAAATACCCTCTTCCTTAAAATAACCATGTAAGACTGTCGATTTGACATCTAGGTGGAAGATAGGCCAAGATTTATGAGCCACCAATGCTACCACCAATCTGATCGTGTCATGTCTTGCCACTAGAGAAAAAACTTCAGTATAGTCGACTCAATATTGTTGCTTGTATCCTTTAGCCACCAAAAATGCCTTGTACTTGTCAATCTTGTCATTTTCTTTTAGCTTCATTTTGGAGACCAACTTAATACCACTAGTTATCTGACCTTTGGGAAAACAGATAACTCCCCTGTATTGAATCAATCTCCTCATCCATAGCTTTTTGCAATTTTTCTTGTTTGATAACAATTTCAAAGGTTGTAGGATCACAATCTAAGAAAAAAAAAAGAGTGATTGGATCTTGAATACCAGTGATCTCATAATCTTCCATCCAAGTAGGCCTTGTTTTAACAAGATGCGAAGTTTGTGATTCTTCTTCATTAACTTCTGTGGATGTTGGTGACAACAGCTGCTGAAATTTTATTTTCAATCACAAGAATGGCTGAAATTTGTTCTTGGTTATCATTATCTTCTGCAAGGACTTGGGTAGGCTGCTGCTTATTCCAGTACCCTATTTTCTCTTCATCGAAAACAACATCCTTGCTGATCACTGTCTTCTCTGTTACTGGATTAAACAATTTAAATACTTAGATGTTTCACTTACGCCAGGAAAGATGCATTTTCCAACCTTATTATTAAGCTTCTTCCTCCTTACATTCGAGACAGAAGCGTACGCGATGCACCCAAAGATTCTGAAATGATCCACACCAGGTCTTCTTTCCCTCCAAGCTTATTCTGGTGTCATATTTTTAACACAAAAGTTGAACTTTTGTTAATAATATGAACACTTCAGTTTACCGCTTCTGGCCAAAAAGTCTTCTTGGGATTGCTCCTTTTGCCAACAAGCTTCTAACCATGTTGATAATGGTTCTATTTTTCCTATCGAATGTACCATTTTGTTGTGGTGTGTAGGGTGCCGTAAGCTCTCTTCAAATGCCTTGCTCTGCACAAAAATCTTTGATTTCTTTTGAGCAATATTCGCCACCACGATTCGTAGGAAGAGTCTTTAGGGTCTTGTTTGCTTCATTTTCAACATGGGCTTCGAAAATTTTAAATGTACAACAAACTTATGATTTTTCCTATAAAAAATAGACTCAAGTCTTTCTATAAAAATCATTAGTGAAGATAATAATGTATCATTTACCTCCATTTGACATTGGGTTTATTGGCCCACAAATATCTGAATGCACCAACTCCAAAATGTGTTTTGCTCTCCAAGATTTCCCGTTTCAAATTTAGAACGATATTGTTTGCCAACAAACACATTCTTCACAGACATGAACAAGCGAAATAATCTAAAGAAGACCGCTGACCATATTCTTCTTTTTCGGGGTCATCAAACCACTCAAACTTAAATGGTCGTAGCGAAAATGCCACAACCATGAGGGGTCTTTAATTTCAACCATCAAACAAGGTTGAGTACTTTCAATCTTTAAAGGAAACAATCTGTTTGAGGACATAGGAACTACTATAATAGCCCCTCTGACAGGATCATAGATTTTACAATAACCATCTTTAAGAGTAATAACATAACCCTTTTCTAGTAATTGACCAATAGTTTACAAATTACTCTTTAAACTGGGAACAAACAAAACATTGGAAATCGTTTCCACGAAGCCATTTTTAGTTTTTATCTTAATATCCCATTTTTCCCATTACTTTCACAGTAGCTAAATCACAGAAACTTATCATGGAAAGAAAATCTTCATTTAAATGAGAAAAAGAAGACTTACTCCTACTCATGTAGTTGCAACCCATATCAATGTACCAAATATCGAGTTCCAGTTCCTTGCTATCTTGGGCAGCCATCAGTAGCGTTTTGACTTCATTCTTTTCAACAAAATTTGAAGTCTATTTCTTATCTCTGTTGTGGGACAACTTTGGCGTAACATTCAGACCAATAATGATCAAGTTTATGACATTGAAAGCAGTCGATCTTGGACTTGTCAAATTGTTGATCACACCATCTACCTTTGCCTTGCAATTGGTGACACCACCAGTGTTGTTGCTTTGACCTCTTCTTCCCTTGCATGTGCTTTGGCCTGTACCTCTACTTCGACCTAAATCCTATCATATGAAATTTGAGGAAGAAACAGAGGTATAAGCCTTTAATGCTTGTTCCTCTGTTGTTGAATTTCGATTCATGTTTTGTTCATGAACCAACAATGAACTTTGGAGCTCATCAAGGGAGAGCATATCTATGCCTTGGGATTCTGCAATCGAACAAACAACATAATTGAACTTGGGTGCCATAAATCGCAATACATTCTCAACGATGATAACATCTTCCATCTTTTCACCGTGGAACCGCATTTTATTGGCCAGAACCATCGTCTTTGTGAAATGGCTAGTCACAGATTCACCTTTCTTCATTTACAATATATAGATATTATTTTTCAAGACTTGAAGTTATGCACCATTTATTCTGGAAGAGACTTGATACTTTTTCTTCGTTGATTCTCAAATATCATTGGATGATTTTTTGCAAAGAATAGTCTCTAAGATAGAATGATCAATAGCTGGAAATAAATAAATTTTTTTCCTTCAAGTTTTTCTACTTCAGTCCCTCCAACTCCTTCTGTTGAGCGTATGTGAGAATCTCTCCAGATGTAGGTGTTGCAACACCCGTTTCAATGGCATGCCGTATTCTTTGAACCGTAAGAAATTCTCCATCAACATGCTCTAGTGATCGTAGTGACCATTAAAACGTGTAATCGCTGCTTGCACGCAGTTGCGCTCTCCAAGGATTTATGCTGCAAACTCATGACCTCTTGATCAGTGACATGTGTCAATTACCGCTGAGCTAAGCTCTCACTACTGTTCAATTGAGAATGCTTTAGTCTATTTATATAGACAAATACATAACATAATCATATAAAAATAGGACTCCATATCTAACAAAATCCTCAACTGAGCTCTTAAAGGGACAATATTGACGGATAACAAAGAGCATGAATGAATAAATACTAAAAATAGTTATCCGCTAATGGCTCCCTTTTAACTTTAAAACAACCAAACCTTGGCCTTCACAATAGTGAAAAACCCTAACATTTACTAGCCTAGCAAGTTTAGAAACTCTTCAAGTGAGAGCAATGAAAGTGTAATTCGAGAGATTTAGACAAATATTTTGATCGCATTAATGTACATGAATTTTAAGCATGAAAGTAATTTGGAAAGCCAACTAGAATATTTCTCAACAATTTAAGACACTTATGTTAGAATCTTTTCACTCCTACATGTTGTACTCAAAAGGAAAAAACAACTTATTTGGAAGCTATATGCCTACTGACAGGCTAATTTTGCAAAATGCAACAAATCCGTTATTGCTCCACTCCTTATGAAGTATAACACTAGCCTTGATTTCTGTTCAACTTTTTCAATATTTTGTTGATGTCACTTTCATATGAAATTACGTCCTTTACCATGTTTCAAATCATTTATTCTTCTCTCTATTATTCTATTTAATTCTGCAAATCTTCTTCTTCTCTCCCCCTCTCCCTCTATTCTGGCCTGGTCCTTTTCCCTTCTCTCTACCCCCATTTTTTAATCTTTTAATTCCATATTCTTTTCCCATGTATCTGTATTTATGTTTTTTTCTCTCTCAATGCTATCCTAACCACTGTCAGCAAATCCTCGACAACATTGCCCCGCAAAACTAGACGAGTCCATGAATCCAACACCATTGAAAAATCCTCAACCAACGTTCTTCTCCCAATGGCGACTCCAACCAACGCCTCCCTCCTCCTTTCATCAAACGCGCCACCAAGATCAGCTGCTACAAAATCCTCGCCACCATCACCATTGTCAGTGCTATTTTCGAACTCCAAGTCCTCATCGATGCCAAGTGTAGAGAATTTCTTGCCAGGAGCGAGATCGAGAGGGTTCTGAGCGAGAGCGAGAGGAATTTCGAGGGAGACATTTCTGCTAGAGAAGCGGTCTGCGGGGCGAAGCGTAACGGTGTGTGTGAATTTGTTGTTATTGTATTCGTGATTGCGCAAGCCACTCTCAATGCTTTGCTATTTCAAGTTTGGGATCTTTCTCTTTTCTTCGGTCTGGGTTCTTTTCATGTTTGTATTCGTCTTGTTTCTAAGGATGTTCATTTTCTCCGTAGGACCGTCTAAATGGGAAAGAGAATCTCTGTTTAAATTTCCCATGGCAGGAATGGGGGAAAAATTTTCCCACCACCTAAATGGGGACGGGGACGGGGAATATGTTTTCTGTCCTCATTCCCCGCCCAACGTCATTTTTTTAATATATATACACACACTACAATAATTATATTATCCTCTTTATATATACATATACTAAAAAAATCATGTATTAAATAAATTTTACTTAAGAAAAAACGTTTTTTGAAACATAATTTAAAAATAAAAAAGAAAGGGGAAAAAATTCCCCGCGGAAAATCCGATCCCCACGAATTTTCCACGGATCGGGAATCCCTGTTCCAATCCCTGCAAAATTTCATAGGGAATTTCAAGGGGCAGAGAATTAAATGGGGGTGGGAAAGCCTTCCTCGACCCCGCCCCACCCATTAACATCCCTACTTGTTTCTACTCCTAGAGACCAAGAACACACATTAAAAGCCTACAAGAAAATAGAGTTTCAAAGACACCTAGAAAATGTCGTTAAAAGTGGAAAAATGTCGCTAAAAGTATTTGCGACGTGAAGCCGTTCGTCGCTATGGACGTCGCAAATAACGCGTCGTCGATACTTTCAGCTACGCGCACGTGAGACAATGAAAATCATTTCCAGCGACAACGTCACGCATCACTGAAAATATTTTCAACGACAACTATATATGTCTCTGAAAATAGTTTCAGTGACAACTATATATGTCTCTAAAAATAGTTTCAGCGACAGCTAAATATGTCGCTAATAACTTATCAGCCACCATGTTTTTTGTCTAATACGCTGATAATTTCCTGAAGCATGCATGGATAAGCATTTTGGTTCCCTAACTTCCTTCTCCATCTCCAAAATAATTTGTAGCTAAAAGATTAATTAATACCTGGATTCATTACCGGAACCTCCTACTATTGTCATTTGAGAACAAAAGAAGTTTATGAGAAAAAAGTAAATGGATTTAATTGTAAATGGTCTTACGTAAGATCTATATTTAGTACATTCATTGTCGAAAAAGAAAAAAAAACATATACAAAAGAAAACGACGGTTCATATTGGCCCTTCAGTAACCTTCAAGATTGGACAACTACACATCTGAAATAATTAAATAAAAAGTATGAAAATGATAATACATACAAAAGAATGGTATGAAATTAAAAAGTGCTCTAAACTACTTATGTGACTTAAAACTACCGAGCGAGACCCTTCAAAATCACACTAAAATGTTTAACTCACCCCTCAAAAACTACAATATATATAATGTGTTGGAAAGATATTAAGTAAAAAAGTCTGAGAACTCCACAATCATATACAATATGTCAAGTATGAATTAATTTTGCAAGGTAACAACTAAAGCTGGCATAACCATCAATGCACTCTAAATAAGCTACGGAGCTATAAATTCATTTTGTAAGGCCAAAGGCAACTACATGTAAGAAACACAAATGTAACCAAGCTATATATTTTACACATATGACAAAAACTAAAGCTCGCATAATCATGAAAAGTTTTAAAAATTACCTTTATACTACTACAATTCTATATCAAATTGTCCATGTCTACACATAAGAAATAGCCACCCCCTTGACCACATCAAACCCAATATAAGGAACATAAATGCATTTGTGAATGTACTAACAACATAGGCTATGCCTACCACCATAACTTCATGATAGTCACAATATTCCAAGTACATCAAAACCAATATAAACAACTCAAATGATTAACAAGCTCATATTCTATTATGACTGCTATAACTACAGGATACTTACAACACTTCAAACCACGTAAATTCCAATATTTATTATAAGTATCATCCACTTAAATACTCATGTGTTATGGACAATATGTATGCATACATTTTATAACTTCGTTTATTCTAAGTAGTTGAGGTTGGTGATACCCATCCAAGTGCACCTCTCTTGCACAGTACTTGTACACTTACTTGTTGGGCTGCACCTTATTCCACTTAGATTCTGAAAACGTTTTTACAAAGTTCAGTAACAAGATAAAAGAATACAACGTTAGCGTTGGATGACCACAAAAGCTAAAGCTCTAACCCAAAAAACATGTCGAGGGACTAGAATAGCTTAGTGATCTCCTCAAAACATCACCAACAAATTTTCTATTTCAATACCACTCACCTCACAAAAATTTCAATTTCAACTCCCTTTCATACACTTCAATACCACTCACTTCACAAAAGTTTCAATTTGAACTCCCTTTCACTCACTCCAATACAACTCACTTCACAAAAATTTCAATCTCAACTCCCTCCTATACAACTTCATTTGACTCAACTCACTTCCATTGCGTTTTTACTCCCACAAACCACATAAAAATCAACTTCATAAACATCTCAACACAATAAATATTCAATTTACATCGTAATCAGTACACAAACAACACAATACTTAATTTCAATTCATATCCATAAAAATATATACCTTGAAATGAGAGCAGAAAATTGTAACTCATCTCACAAATATAACGTATACCTTGAAATTTTAATCATGCTTATGTTCTTTCTTTGTTTCACTAATATAATGTATGGTGATAGTTACAGCAGCCGGCACGAGTGGACAGTAGCCACAAAACCCACACAGTAAAGGCACGACGAAGCATGAAATCATAAATTATAGCAACCATAAGCTTAATTGAACAACATTTTGATAAAAATAAAATAAATCGAAGAAATATAGCATACTTGTGTAAGGTTGAGAGGCGAAACCCCAATCGATTCGCAGCGGAACGGGCGAACGCGACGGAGCAGCGACGAATGGCACGATGGGCGACGGAGCAGCGATGGACGGAACGATGGGCAACGGAGCGGCGACGGCGAGGCGCAAGGAGCAGAAACGACGACGAGGAGGGGCAAAGAGAGGCGAAAATGGCGAGGGTTACGTTTTGGGAAAATCGCAAATGAGGAAGATGGGTGGGTGTGGGGTTTGTAAACCAGGATTTTCAGCAACACATCCACTTATGTGTCGAGACTTTTCAAGGATGCCGTCAATTGATGACGTCGCTAAAACACTACTTTCAGCGACGCCACGTGGATCGTGTCGTTGAAAATACTTTCAACGACAATCAAAGTCAACGCCGTGTCGCTGAAAATACTTTCAGCAACACAATCTACGTGGCGTCTCTGAAAGTAGTGTTATAGCGACGCTGTCAATTGAAGGCGTCTGAAAACTGTTTTAGCTGACATTTTTTTTAACGTGTCGCTAATATCCCGAGCCACCACCGATCCCATTATTAAATATTATTAATTAGTCATATATTTTTGAATGATTCGAATTTTTATTTTTCCAAAATTTCTCCCCCTTTCACCTTCTTCCTCCTCCCCTTCTCCGGTGAAGCTCACCACCGGACCGACAACTTCAGGCGACTTCGCTAGCTACAAAGATGAAAGAAAAGGGAGAGGAAGAGCTCTAATAATCCATTGATTTGATTTGGGACGTTTTTGCGAAATCTTCCAACTTTCTAATTTGAAATTGCGAAATCTCTCGACTTGTAATGTTTCGTCGGATTTCCGGGATTGAAGTTCTTGAATGTTTCAATGAACAAGGTTAAGGGAATGATTAGTTCCGAACACTACAAGAAATTTGGGAAGTCGGCACTCATGGAAACTGGGATTACTTTATTAGCTCAAACTAAACCCAGATGCAGAAGCTTTTTTCCAAATCATAAAAAATGTGAGCGCTGGCTGTTTTCGTGGTTTGGGTGTGAAGGAGACAAAAGAGAACGATGAGGAAAAACAAATGAGCAATCTCCCATCTGGTCCAAGTGCCGTTTGCGTTAGAGACAGAGTCAAGATCCTCCTAGATCAACAAGAAGCTGGGTTGTGCTTGATTAGGGCATCGAAAACGGAGAGAGGATGGAACATAAGAAAATTAAAAATTAAAAATTCACCTTATTAAAAATATATATCTATAGTATATATAAAAGGTGGAATATGGAGAGACTTCTATATACCATTTTTGTCCTCTCGTTATAACTCTTTTCACTTTTCTTTTGATGACAATTGTGTCGTTTAAATACAAATTTTCTCTCTCTCAATTTATCTCTTCTCTCCATCACGATCACACCCCTCTAAATTCACCTATTTTCTCTTACTAATCTTGTCTCTCTTAATTATTCTTTCATTAACTTTATCTTTCTCATTGATTCTTTTTTAACTCCTTTCATCTACCACATACCCTCCCCCAATCCTTTCATCTTCCTAACCCCCTTCCAATGATCACATACCCTCTCCCAATCCTTTCATCTTCATAATCCTCTTCCAATCCATATATAAATATGTGTCCTCTCTTTCTCATGCCAACCAAAAATCAAGAGGTGGTGGATGGAACAAAGTGGAAAATTTTCTAAGTGGTGTGAAGGTATGAAAATTACTCTCTTGCTTTAGCAACGACAACAACAATGCACATATGGGTGATTGAGAGGAGAATTGATAGTGAAGAGAAACCAAATTAAAGCTGAGTTGATGGCATCGGTTCACTTTCCCCAAATTTATCATTGTTCAGATTGAAAGAAATTCTAGAGTACGATGTGTCGAGATGGTGGTCGATGGAATCGAGATAAAGCAAAATTCAATTATTCTCATAATTTGGATAATAAGAATGCTTATGAGTTTGATTTTTACTTATTTATTTTTTAAACTGATGCTTTTGATAGATATATGTGAAATGTTGTAATTATTTTTACAAAGTTAAGGCAAACAAACAATTTTTATCCCTCTCAATATCATTAGGTTGGACCTTTCAGGGTTTACTCTTTCTCACTCTTACCTTTCTTTTTCTAGAATGAACAAACTCAATGATTTAACATCACACAATTTAACAAAAATAAAATGTAATATAATAATTTATAATCAAGAAAATTAGAGGTAAATTAAGAACGTTCATTCATTAAAAAACAAAAAAAACTTGCACGTTGGTGCTTTTTCATCTTTCTTACACTTCAAATTTGTACTTACTTTTCATGTTAATATTTCATCTTCTTTTATTACAACAATATCATATCTTGAATTTATATTTATATATAATCACTTTCTTTCTTTAAAATGATAATATTATAAACTTAAAAAACACTATTTATTTTACTTTAATTTAGAACTACAAGATTCTACGTGTAACGCACGTGTTTCTTACTAGTAATATAAAATTATTAAATATTTAACTCACCATTGCCATCCGCTAGCGTCGTTCATATAAGAGTTCAATTCTACGAATCATTTAAAACTATTTCTTAAATGTCAGGGATTAAACCGTAGTTTTTTGAAATTTAGAGATTAAATAAAAATTTCATCACTAAAAGTATATTTTTTTCTAATATATATTTGAATTAATTTGTTTCCCATGCTAACTAATCTATTTTGCAGGATCCCTTCTCGGAGTATTCTTGGAGTTTATTATTTTTAATCCAACATTTTCGGTCAAAACATCATATTAAAAAATAAAAAGAATCACGTGCCTTTTATGACACAAACTTTTTTTTTATTCCCTTTTCTTTTGGGATTATCATCAGCCACACACTTTTCTAGAGAATGAATATTGACAATTATTTGGGCGTGACACGTCAATTGGGTTAGATATTGGATAATGCCTATCCCCAAATTCATTCATGCCTTTAAAAACCTTACTCCACAATTCTCAATTTCAAATATTCGACCACGTGTACTTTCTTATACCAAATTATATATCAAATCCATAAATAACCGGTACATAATTAAAATAGGATATATATAAACAATAATAATTAACTAACCGAACAAATAGATCAAATATAAATTATACAAATTATATAATATTGTAAAATAATAATTCTACAAAATTTATCAATAAATTAATTAATATTATTTTAAATTGAAATAGGTCAATAACAACAATTTACACATACATCATTTTTTTAAATGAGACTCAATTTCTAAATTTCTGCTGCCAAATAGAATAGATATTTGAAAAGTACTGATAATATGAAATAGAGATTTATTTTCAATGAAACAGTGTTTTCATATTCCGAATTTGAAAATTTTAAGATCCATAATTACATTAAAAATGATAAAAAATTTTTGATAATATATTATTTCAAGTTATAAATTTATTTTATGTTTGTTAAAACTAAAACATGTAAAATATAATGTATTCTAAATTATATAACATTGTAAAATAATAATTATACGAAATTCATAAAAAAATTAATAAATTAATTAATATAACTTTAGATTAAAATAAATGTTTAATTTGTAACTACTCCTAATTTACAAATATATTACTAATTACACGCTTGAATAATTTTGGATAAATTGCACAAATCAACCCTAAAGTATGATGGTTGTTGTAATTTCACCCTTAAACTCGATGAGTGTAAAAGTTAAACCCTTCACCTATGAGTGGAATAATGTGTACTCATACATTTTTAATTATAAAAATTAAATCCTTAAACTTTCATCATTTAAAAATTTCACACCTAAACTTTCCATTTTAAAAATTAAATCCTAAAAAAAGAATCTATTTTAACCGTCCTTTCCTTTTTCTCCCCTCATGGTCTCACTTTCTCTCTCTATGGTTCTTTCTCCCCGTTTAAAAGTGAAAATTGAAATTGGTACTCGAAATTAAAAGTTTATGAGTACAATTTTTCCACTTATAAAAATTCAAGGGTTTAATTTTTATACTTATACAAATTTAGTGAAATTGTAACAATTAAAAGTTTAAGAGTGAAATTACAACCATCATCATATAATGGTCGTTTTTACAATTGGTCCAAAATTTTTTAAATTGAGATTCAATTAACAAATCTGCTACCAAACACATATCTTAAAATATTAAAAAATAAAGAAACAACACTAGTTTTCGTTGAATGTTTATTTTTATTTTCTGATTTCAGTGATTACTAACCAAACACATACACATCCTTATTTTTCAGGTCACCAACCAGATGCGTTCTTATTATTTTTGTTTTTATTCGATTATTGGAAATATAAAGTCTGTTTTCAAATAGATAATGTTAAATATATTTACTCAATATAAAAATTAATGGAAAGCGAAAGACATCCAACCCTCTTGCACTTTCTTTAAGAAAATTGCAAATTTCCATTTTAATTGTTGGCTTGACTTTTCCCTGTTTCTATGATAAAATACATATACATTTTCTTTGGATACAATTTTAGCTTTGAAATTTTTAGAATTGATTTTTGTTTAACATATTACACAACATTAAAAATTCAGAAGTACTTCATTTTAGAGATCGATTAGAGACAGAGATTTATTAGAAATAATTCTAAATGTTTAAGACTAATCTTATAATTTAATATTTTTTTCTTCTTTTAACATTTTATAAAATCAAGACAATTGATAATTGTTATTATGAGACCAAATTAATTCAATTGGTTTGATTCAATCGGTTTAGTTGCTTTTTGTTATAGAGAACAAAAAACGACCTGAAACGAGACAAGAAATTGGAGCCCGAGATCATCAATTGGGGGAGACCGGTCCGCGACGTAACGGGCTGGCCCAAAGGATGACCTAGCGCCGAGGCACCTACTTCTTACCTTCGCCTTCAGGCCAAGGTACCATGTGGGTCTCCTCCGCTTGGATCTACATCAGGAGGATAAACACACATATTCTGGGCCGATGTCGATAATTGGGTCATGCAACTCTGAATTAGGGCTCAACTACAGAAGGTTCTGGAACCACCCTCACAGCTATAAATAGCAGTGTAGCCTAACCCTATAGAGGCAAGTGACATATCTATAGCTCACTATTTTCTCAACTCTCCCTCGCTAACTTAGGCATCGGAGCCCATATGCTGACGTCACACCGATTTATATCGGTTTGTTTTTGCAAGTATCGGTTCCATTATCATCGAGTTAGGTGTGTGCGAGAAGAAGAACCGAAGGATCAAAATCCACCATCAACAAATGGCGCGGTCTGTGGGAACGATACATCAAAGCAAGCTTCGTCGAAGCGAAGTCCCGATCCGAGGTGAGATCCCAATCCGAGGCGTATAGAGTGAAGCGGCCGACCACTCGGGTAAGGCAGGACCGAGCCTTGATCATCGACCTGATCTGAAAGGCGACATGAATCCTGGTGAGAGCCATCAGAGTCTCGAAAAGAAGAGCCTGGATGAAGCGGTTGACCACTCGGGTGAGGCAAGACTGAGCCCTGATCATCGACTTAATCCAACCACCCTTGACAGGAGAGAATCGGATTCGAGCCTGAATGAAGCGACCGACCTCTCGGGTGAGGCAAGGCCGAGCCCTAGTCATCAACTTAATTCGACCACCCATGACAAGGCAAAACCGGCCGAGGAGGTAGAATTTGTCCCTCTGACAGCCGAAGATCGACGAGTCAACATTGGAACCAGGTTGGGAAATGAGGAAAGAGAAAGCCTTATAAACTTCCTCGGAAGCAACGCCGACATGTTCGAATAGTCGCATGAGAACATGCCGGAAATTGATCGAGGAGTCATGGTACATCGACTCAATGTCGACGAGAGCTGTAAGCCAGTGAAACAGAAGCATCGCGCTTTCAACCAAGAAAGGAACGAGATTGTAGCTGAACTGGTGGAGGAGCTACTGAAAGTAGGCTTCATTCGGGAAGTACATTATCCCCAGTGGATATCCAATGTAGTGCTGGTAAAGAAGCCAAACAGCAAATGGAGAATGTGCATCGACTTCACGGACCTAAATAAGGCCTGTCTAAAGGATTCTTTTCATTTGCCTCGAATAGATCAACTGGTTGATGCCACTGCAGGGCATGAAAGATTGAGTTTCATGGATGCCTACTTCAGATATAATCAAATCAAGATGCATGTACCGGATCAAGAGAAAACCTCTTTTTTCACGAGTCAAGGTTCGTATTGCTACACGGTGATGTCGTTCGGATTGAAAAATGCAGGGCAACCTACCAACGAATGATAAATCGGATGTTTGCAGCCTTAATCAGCAAAAATATGGAAGTCTACATAGACGACATGCTGGCAAAGAGTCGAAAGAACGAGCGACAAGAGGAGAATTTGGCAGGAGCATTCGACGTTTTGCAAAAGTACAAGATGAAGCTGAATCCCATCAAGTGCATATTTGGAGTTACCTCAGGAAAGTTCGTGGGATTTTTAGTACACCAAAGGGGAATCGAAGTCAATCCAGATAAGATCAAAGTTGTTCTGGAGATGGATCCACCTAGAACTCTAAAGTAGCTACAGGGACTCAACGGAAGGATAACAGCACTCAACAGATTCGTCGTTAGCCGTTCAACTGACAAGTGCTTGCCATTCTTCAAAATCCTGAGGAAGAAAGGGCAATTTAAATGGACAGGAGAGTGTGAGGCTGCCTTTAAAAAGCTCAAGCAGTACTTGAGGCAGCCCCACTCCTCTCAAAGCTGATCATGGGTGATGAACTCTACTTCTACTTAGCTGTATCCAACACTGCAGTGAGTTCTGCGTTGATAAAGGAAGAAGATGGACGACAGTCTCCAATCTACTATACAAGCAAAGCAATTGTAGATGCAGAGCTTAGATACCCGCAAATGGAGAAGCTGGCATTAGCACCGGTCACTTCGGCTTGGAGACTTCGTCCGTATTTCCAAGCTCACAGAATAATTGTCCTCACCAACTTTTCTTTACGACAGATTTTGCAAAGGCCAGACACTTCTGGACGACTAGTAAAGTAGGTTGTGGAGCTCATCGAGTACGACATTCACTATAAGCCAAGAACTGAAATGAAAGGGCGGGCTGTGGCAGATTTCATAGCGGAATTAACACCAACAGAACCTCAAGTATATAGTATCGACCCACAATTGGTTGAGGAAAAGTAACCCTGGACACTCTATGTAGATGGGTCCTCAAATTTCCGAGGATGCGGGACAAGACTTATACTAATCTCTCCAGATAAAGAGAAATTCGAATATGCGCTGCGATTTAGCTCTCATGCATCCAACAACGAAGCCGAGTATGAAGCTCTACTAGCAGGATTAAAAGTGGTTAGGTACGTTTGAGTCAGGAACATACTGATACTCAGTGATTCACAACTGATTGTAGGTCAGGAAAAAGAGGAGTTCCAGGCTAGAGAACTGCGAATGGCGAAATACCTTTCACAGGTAAAAAACCAGCTCGACCAGTTCTCAAAATATGAGATTCGACAAATTACACGTGCTCAAAACGTCAACGCCGATGCGTTAGCTCGACTAGCTGCAGTTTATGAAACCGACCTAGGAAGAACTATACCGGTCGAGATTTTACCCGAGCCAAGCATAGAAGCTCAGGAAGCAATAGATATCGACGAGCAAGGGCAACCAAAAGAAAACTAGATGAGCTCTTTGATAAAATATTTGAGATACGGGATCATGCCTACTGAAAACATAGAGGCCCAGCAGCTACAACGACGAACAGCCAGATATGTGCTTAAAGACGACAATCTGAACAAAAGAGGCTACTCGTTGCCGCTTTTAAAATGTCTAATGCCCGACGAAGCTGACTACGTCATGAGAGAGATACATGAGGGCATTTATGGGAGCCATTCTGGAGCACGATCCCTAAGTCACACAATAGTTCGACAAGGGTACTACTGGCCGACAATGCTGAACGACATGAAGTAATTCACCAAAAAATGCGACAAATGCCAACAGTTTGCAACAGTACCTAGGCAATCGTCAGAGCCTCTAACAAGCATAATGAGTTCTTGGCTCTTTGCTCAGTGGGGAATAGACCTTATAGAGCCCCTCCCACTAGGAAATGGTCAGACCAAATTTGCAGTGGTGGCAGTCGACTATTTTACTAAATGGGCCGAAGCCAAAGCCCTAGCTACAATTACTGAGAAAAAGGTCACCGACTTTATCGAGAAGAACATAATTTGCCGCTTTGGAATACCCTACACCATTATCAGTGATAATGGAAAGCAGTTCGACAATGCCGCTTTTCAAGAATTTTGCAGGAAGTTTGGCATTAAGCACATCTATTCCTCGACAGGACATCCGCAAGCTAATGGCTGGATTAGAAAAGCTTAAAAGGTTGTGGGCAGAGGAACTTCCCAATACATTATGGGCCTTCAGAACAACGCATTGTACTTCGACGGGAGAAACACCATTTTCACTGTCATTTGGCTCTGAAGTAGTAGTGTCAGTGGAAATTGGTCTCCCCTCCCCAAGGGTAGAGCAGTTCAGTTTACCCGACAACAATGAGTTCGTGCAGCTCAGCCTCAACCTATTAGAAGAACATCGAGAAACAGCACGACTACGAACGGCTGAGTACAAAAATCATATAGCTCGATACTAAAACTTGAAGGTTAAGAAGCATGACTTTAAGGAAGGTGATTTAGTGTTAAGAAAGATTTGCCTAATACCAAAGATTCAACTAGCGGGGTGTTCGGGCCAACATGGGAGGGCCTAGACAAAGTCACTAAAGTGGTTCGAACAGGCACTTATGCTCTTGAAGACCAATGGGAGAATGCCTTACTACACCCATGGCACCCTCAGCAGCTCAAAAGATACTACCACTAGTTCGACATATTTCTAGACATTTTTATGTTTTTCCCTTATTTGGACCAACTAAGGTTATTGTAACTAAATCTTCGACAGGACGATCTTCCTACTAATAAAAGTCTTCGACATTCGACGTGATACTTGAGTTTTTATGTTCATTATGAAATAAATTTCTCAAGCAGGGGGCATCATATGAATATCTACATATCTACATATCTACGACCTGAATATCTACATAATCTACGACCAATCAAGAAACTCAAAATTGGGACAGACCTGAAGTAAGTCAAACAGGCAAAAAGCCAGTAACGGCTCAGCATGGTCAAAACTAAAGTAGAAAAATACAGGATATAAAACTGTTTGGCATAAAAAGCCAAACAAGTTAGAAATCCAAATGTATCGACATTAGTTCTGTTAAAGTTAGATCCCAATGCCAAAAGTAAATGGTTTAAATTTAGATGAGAATAAAACCAGGCTTATGAGACTTGATTATGACCAATGAAAATTGAAAAAAAACTTTCAATTCATGAATAGTATCAACAAGCTCAAGGCACAAAACTAGTAGCAGAAATCAAGCAGCTAAAATCCAAAATTTGATCAAAAGCTTTTGATAGAAGCTCTGTGCGTTAGAAACCTTTACATTATTAGCCACTGATATACATATAAATTAGGCTATGTTATAGAATGATCTCGTGGTAACGACAAGCGACGGGTACTCTCAAAACAAAGATTTTGACACAATTATTCGTCTTCTTTTTTGATAGTGGGGGTCATTGTTATAGAGAACAAAAACGACCCGAAACGAGACAAGAAATTGAAGCCCGAGATCATCGACTGGGGGAGACCGGCCCGTGACGTAACGGGCCAACCCAAAGGACGACCTACCGCGGAGGCCGTAACGGCGCCGAGGCATCGACCCCACCTCGGCGGCACTTCTCACCTTCGCCTTCGGGCCAAGGTACCATTTGGGCCTCCTCCGCTCGGATCTACATCAGGAGGTTAAACACACCTATTCGGGGCCGAGGCCGATCATTGGGCCTTGTAACTCCGAATTAGGGCTCAACTACAGAAGGTTCTGGAACCACTCTTACAACTATAAATAGCAGTATAGCCTAACCTTATAGAGGTAAGGGACATATCTCTAGCTCACTATTTTCTCAACTCTCCCTCGCTAACTTAGGTATCGGAACCCGTGTGACCGAGGTCGGTTCCCTTATCATCGAGTTTGGTGTGTGCGAGAAGAAGAATCGGAGGGTCAAAATCTACGCATCAACCATGTGCGATATATATCAATAATTGGGACCTCATTATTGAGGTGGAGAAAAGTTTGGACTGTGGGACTATAGATTGAATTTTTGAATTGAAGCAAATAAGCCGATAAAAAGTACTTTAAAAGTTCAGCTAATAATTAATGAATTTTTGAAAGAATGACAAATAATTATAGATCTCTTTTTAAAAAAATGACAATGACAATCGATCAGTTGTTTAAAAATATTAATGCATGTAAATGAGACGATTTTGAGAATGTATCATCCCATTCTATGATCGAAACAAGATATCATCACATAGATGTTGGTCTCGATTTGATACAATGTTATTTCATTTCTTATTTTGTTATGTTATAATAACTATGAAACTTTCTTAAAAAAAATCCTCAATGAGTAGTTATTGTTTTCTCGATGGTGTAGAATTTGTAAAATATCTATTGTTTCTTTCCAACCAAATGAGTCAAACCTATCTCGATGAGTTATTGCTTTCAAACGGACAATAATAATTCAATTATCAAATACTATTGGGCCAAATTATATATGTTTATATTAATATTCACAAAAAAAAGTTTAGACCGTGAAAAATGAATTGTTATTTTCAACTAGCATAATCAATTATCAATTACGATTGAGCCCAATTATATGTTTATATTAACATTCACGACAAGAAAAATTAATTATTGTTTTCAAGTGATACATTCATAAAAGAATCAATTTTAAACTAAGTCTATATGATTGTTAGATTGTCCATTAATTCCACTATTAATAAAAAAGAATTATATCGAGCTCATGCAGTCGCCTCTTTTAATGAGTCATTGATTTGAATATTCTCTCATAATTTATAGAAAATAATATTCTATAAAAGAAAAAAGGCGATTTTAAATACTATTTGGACAATTGAATAAAAATTATTTTACAGAGAATTACAATAATAATGTCAAGAATTATTTAACTATCAATAATTGTGATGTCATTTGAGGTTAAGAAAAGCGTTTGGTTGTGGGAACTATCGTCTGATCTTTTCTCAATTGCGGCGAGTAAAACGATAAGAAGTACTTCGAACTTTATCGAGCGATCGAGGAATCTTTGAAAAATGAAAAAATGAAAAATAATTATAGAGCTTATTTCCTTTTTTCTTTTTTTAAATGACAAGTGATATAATCGACAATCGCTACATAATAAAAGAAAATAGTAACGAAAAAAGTGTAACGTCTCATTCCATATATGGTCCCGACAAGTGATGGTACGTATTGGGATAGAGTAGTCTCACATTCACATAGTGTTATCCCATTTCTTATCTTGTTACTTTTTATTAATTAATTATGAACCTTGTATTTTTCATAAAAGAAAAAAGAAGAAAAAAAAACTATGGAAGCATCTCCTCGAATTATTGCTTTCAAATTGATATAATTCGAGTATCAAATACTATATATTGTGCCCAATTATATACTTTTATTAGTCAAAACGAACTTAACTCAGTAGTGATTGACATATAACTTCAACGAAGAAGTCGGGAGTTAAATCCCCACTCCCACCCCACATGTTGTATTAAAAAAAAAAAGAAACTAACATTCACAAGAAAATTTTGGACTTTGAAATATGAATTGTTGTTTTCAAACTAAATATTCAATTATGAAATATTATTAGACCCAATTATATGATCATATTAACATTCCTTGACCATTAAAATGAATTGTTATTTTTCTGATACATTCATGGAAAAATCATTTTTAATGGTGTCCTAGTTATTTAATCATCTTATCTTTTTTTTTTTCTTTTTAAATGAAAGATGGTAAGAGAATCAATTTTAAATTAAATCTATTTAACGTTGGATTCTCTACCCATTAATTCCACTATTAATGGAAGTGAAATATTATATCGAGTTGAAGGAACTTGTATACCTCCTTTTATGAGTCATTCATTTCAACATTCTCTCATCATTTATATAATAATGTAATATTCTAAAAAAGAAAAAAAAATCAATTTTAAATACTACTATAGTGCATCATTGGGAGAAAAAAACTCACTTATTACATGCATTAATTCTTATTTTTTTAATAATAAACTCGCTGAAAATTTGGTTTTTGAATTTTGAAGGTCTTGTCCATTTAAAAAATTTTAGTTAAAGATAAATTGTACTATATATAAATATCATAAGTTTAATATATATTTTAAAAAATGTGATAACTTTTCATTTTCTAAATATAGCACAACTTTGATTTTTCTTTAAGTTTTTTTTATACTATATTGATTTGGACTATGCTATATAATTATGTAAATTTTTAAAATTTTATGCTATATTTTAAAATACAAATTTTTAAAGTTTTCTTTAAGAATCCATAGATTGATTTTTTTTCCTACTAAAACAAATAAAACAATAAAAGTATTTTAAACTTTAGCGAGTCTATTCATGAATCTTTTGAGTAGGACAAACAATGATTTATTTTTTAAACGACAATTGAATTCTTTTTATACAACGTTATCTCATTTCTTATTTTTATTGTTATCTTATGTGATATTGGTATTTTTCCAAATAATTGAGTTCGAAGAATCCACCTAATAAATAAGAAAACTTCTCTTTTGAGAAAAAAGAAAGAAAGAAAAGAAAGAAAGAAAGAAAAATACTATTATGGAAGCATCTCTTTGAATTATTGCTTTTAACTCATACTAGTTAGCATCACGTGCATTACACATTGTTATAAACATTTTAATATAATATTTCTAATAATTTAACATATAGAATAATAACTCAACAGAACTTTTAAATGTACTAATATTTTGTTTCAAATAAAATATAATATTTCTACCAATTTACCATATAGAATAACAACTCAACGTAACTTTTAAATGGTACTAATATTTTATTTCAAATAAAATATATTATTATTTGTTGACATTTTCAATAAAAAAAAAGTACAGTCTTCTAACTAAAACAATAAAATAAGAGGTATAAACAACATTGAATATACTATAAAATTGAAATAATTAATGTGGTTATCAATTTTTGATAATCAAGTCTATTGTTAATTGAGACATAATAAATTAAATCAAATATGTAACTAAAAATTCGAACAGTGAAATAATTTGTTAGATTGTCAAAATTATAATTAACATATTAAATGATTGGAACAAATAAAATTACTTATTTTTACTCTTAAGCTACTTTCTAAAATTGAAAAATCAAATATATTTTCTCTACTTTTAAAAGGATAAATATAAATTATACTACACCATTTAAATATAATAATAATTAAAAAATAAAATCTATACCTATTGGCAAAATTAGTAACAAATTTCTTAATCTAATTATGGATACAAAACTATTAGACAATTTAAAAAATGGATGGTATAATTAAATATATTAAGGTAATATTACATAGTTAAAGAAATAATGTTTTGATATTAAAAAACTAAAAATAAAATAGACACAATACAAAAATTGAAGTTTATGACGTAAAAATAAATTAAATCAAAATAGTAAATAAGAAAAAAAAAATCTTATCTAACTATATGAATGAGGTTCTGTCTCTTTCATCTTAAATTTATTAATTATTATTTTCAATAATTATTTTTTTTTAAATATTTTTAAAGTGAGAACTTTATATTGCTCCTTCCTGAATTTCTGCCCACAATGATTCATTACTATCTATGCAACATAATTTCAATACAAAATTCATTTAAACCGGACAATTCTTATTCATTGTCAATTTTTTTTTAAAGAATACAACAATAATCTTTTTGTGTGTTTCTTTTAATTATTTACCCATTCTTTTATCTTTTGTATATTATGTAATAAAGAAGAATGAACCAAAATTAAAGAATTCAAATTTGAGAAAGAAATTGAATACTATGTGCTGCCATGAAATTATTGAAATTGAAATCATTGAAAAAATGTGGGATAAAGAATCACATGACCAAGAAAAATAAAACAAGAACAACACCAATCAAAAATTCATATCAAGATAAATAAGAAAACTAATACTAAAATATAAATCAAAAGTGAAAATAACATTAACTAAATATTAAATAAACTTGAAAATAACATTAACTAAATATTAAAACACGAAGGTATCATGAATATATTGTTCGACGAGAAATTCAATAAGAGAAACTCAAATTAATGAACTTGTATTTGTATTTATGTATGTGGGTGTTACAATCTCTAATGTACAATCCTCTGATTAATTCTCTCAAATGTAAACTTTAATTCAATGGCTCGTGAGCTTGTTATTGAATGGTTGATGCCTTCAGTTTCTCGCTTCACGAAGGATCTTCGAAGTCTTCAGCTTTGAGTTTGTTTGAAGACTTGGACTTGTTGATGAAGTTCTTTGGCTTGTAGCTTGATGAAGACTTTGTGCAATCTTTGGCTTTGCGCTGGTGAAGTTCTTTGACTTTGCAGCTTGTGAAGTGTTTCGACTTTGCAGCTTGTTGAAGTTCTTCGGCTTTGTAGCTTGTGAAATTCTTTGGCTTTGCAGATTGTGAAGTGTTTCGGCTTTGCGCTGCTTGTTGAAGTTCTTTAGTCAGTTTGATGAAGATTTTGCAGTTTGATGGAGTCTTCAAGTATTATTGCTTGGGAGAGAATATTCAATGTTCTTGAAGCCTCGTACTCTTCAAGTCTCTAATTCTTCAAATCTTGTTGGCTTTGGATGCTTCACTTGACTTCGATGGATTGTAGACGATTATGAGTGCTCTTAATCTCCAATTCTTCTAGACCTCTTCCAATTCTTCTTCCTTTTGGCTTCTTTCCCCTTTGTTCTGACTCTTCTTTCTTCTTGCTCTCCCCCCCAAATGAGGGTGATCCCTTCTATTTATAGAATCTTGGTGAGTCTTATATGGGCCATGGGCTTAATGGGCCATCCGCTTGGGCCTAGTCTGTTCATGGGTTTGGATCCAATGAGTTGATTTCATCGGACGACCATAAGAGAGACACGTGGCACAATTTGATTTCTTGACTTAAAAATCAATTTAGGACACGTGTAAATTTGTGATTGGTCCTAAATATAATTTTAATTTTGTGACGTGGCATTTAGTGATTAGGCGAAATTTCTCCGTCAACAAATACCCCCTTTTCGAGATTTATGCACGTATATGTGTGGATCTCGAAAAAGAGTAATACGTGACATCTCACCAAGATATGAAGTATGGTTCATAATTTTTATTTAATGGGCATATCAATTTTGGCATCAAATTTGGATTTTGATTTTGATTTTTTTTTCACTCTGGTGCCCTTTTTTTTGGACAATTTTTTATTCTCAACCAAATTTCTACTCGCCTTTCAAATTTTGGAGTAGAGAATTCTAATAAGGTGTGATCTTTAGAATTTGAATCCTTATTTAACTTGCACTGTCTACGATGTCTCTCATCATTTGGAGAATTTCTATCTCTGATAAGGATTTTGGGAGGCGTTAAGATTGGATACTTACTTAATTTGGACCCTCCATAAATATTATAACCAAATGTTCAATTTGGATAAATTTAGAGGCATCCAAATTTGATTTGTTTCATTTGATCTGGACTCTTCATCAATATTTATGCCAAAATTTCTTTATCATTTGGGTTGAATTTGGTATAATGCATATTTGATGATGACAGAAACGTTTAATTTTGATTGAGCACCTTGATTGATTTGGTCAAATTTACCAACGCCACTGCGTGGCCAAAATTTTGCCTTCAATTTAGCCCACAATGTATCCAAACTCGAAATTACCACAAAATTTGGCAAGCTTTCAATTTGGGAGATATTTGATTTTGGAGTAAATCTTTCAAATTTAATTTTGAACCAAACTCATATCGTCTACCAAAATATTTTCTTCCAAACATATTTGATTCTAATCAATTGTATTTATTTTCCCTTCCACAGACATTCTCTACTCCAAACTCTATAAATATGTGTAATGTAAAGCTCGAGTAGAATATGTAGAATTTTTGTGGGTGTGACGAGTCTTCGCGATTGAGGCGCTCGCTGAGGAGGAGACGACACCGGTCTGGGATTGAGGCGTCACTTGGCAGAAGAAGAAGAAGCGTGATGGCATGGGTACCGACCGTTCGTTGCCCAAGAAAGAGACAGGATGGGTCTGGTTGCCGGTGTGCGGATCGTGAAAAACAGTGAGCCGGCGAGATCTATTTTGCAGAAGCCATAGAAGTCTTCCATTGAAGAGTGTGAAGACGACGAAGACTTTCGCCCGCRGAATCAGTTTGTATTCGCAGCGATCGATCCATCGGAGCTTTGTAGAATCATCGATGATCAAAGCAATRTATATTATATAGTTTCAGATCTGGAATCATGAAGGATTTGTTGGGGAAGAAGAAAATGGGGGAGAGAAGTTGAATTTATCTCTCCTCTTCTTTTGTTATTTTCATTTTTTTTCATTATTTGGGTGGCAGCTGTCGCGTCATGCGAC
>NW_019104522.1:318110-332146 GCF_001995035.1 Momordica charantia | reverse complement strand
TGCTGCGGCGGCTCCCCCTCGTATGTGACGAGGGCGGCATGCCCGGCGTGCAAGAGATTGTTCTGCTTCTTGTGCCAGACGGCGTGGCACGAAGGCCGGCGGTGCAATGTGAGCAGACGGGACTTCATTAGTTTGAATGATATGTTGTTTATAGAAATGACTTTGGGAAAGAAGAAGAAGCTGTCATCGTGCCCTAAATGTCGGATGTATACCGAGCTTGTCCCGAACCTTGGATTTTGCATCGTCAAATGCAGGTATTTAATTATGTTTTTGTTTCTTGTTTCTCATCTAATTTAAATTAAGAGATTTGGTTTTCTTGTTTGTTTAATTCTTCAATGATTAATCTAGCAGGATCTGATTTTAGATGATGGGTACTAGATAGTTTAGATTTATTAGATTTAAACCAATTTCTTACTCTTCTCCTTTCTCTTTTCTGGGTTAATGGCAGTTTTTTTTCATGTATTGTTTCTAATTTATTATTATTATTATTATTTCTTTTTTAATTCATTAGTGTTTTGGTAGTCCATTTTTTGTTTCTCATCTGGCATTGAAACAACTACCGTTGTGGGTTCTTTGGAATACTAGAGAAATTGGGAAAATAGATACTTCCAAAACGAATTTTTTTGATGTGTCACATCTAATCCCACAAAATCAGCCTTTAATAATTTTTTTGAAAAAAATTTACCAAATTAACTTACTGAAAAATCTATCCCCACAAAATCAATTTTTTTTTTCAATTTTACAAAATATGAACATTTTAAAGTAAATATTATATTCTTCTACGAAAAATATGGGGTTGAGAAATATATGTAAGAAAATTTTAAGAGACCCATCCTTGTATATACATCATTTGCATAGAGACAACAAAATAATAGTACAAATAAAAATCCTGTTTTTCAAAATAGTTTTGGAACTACTCTATTTTCCCAATTTTTTTTAATCACTCTAATATTTAAAAAAAAAAATCGAATTTGCCTTTTAAAAAGCTAATCCTCAAAAACATATTTACGTTGATAAATATTTCTTAGACTTTTGACGAGGTATACCATTTCATTAGGACAAAACGACATACCAAAAAAAAGAGAGATGATTTTGATGACAAAGACGAGACTAAAAACTTGAAATCATCGATCCCAAATGTTCTAGAATCAAATCTTCAAATGAGTGGAAAAATATGAATGAATATATGATAGTTTTACTAGATTACCTTGATTAGTTTTATATAATCGATTGAACTCTATTTAAACCAACTACCATATCTGATATATGCAAATTATTTGACATAATGTAGTTTAAATGTTAATTTTAAAATCTAAGCAACTTAAAAAAAAACAAAAAAAAGCATAGAATTTGAAAACTAAGGTAAAACATAAACTTCTATCCTATCTACTTTAGCTTATATATTAGATGGACTATATTTAAACTAATTTGTATTCCATATCCCCTATCCATAATCCTTTCTTGTTATTTTTTATTTTATTTTTTTTATTACCCATGAGTTAGCGACGCTTGGGACTTTATGCCCCTATATATGGTACGTAATGGTCATTATTGCTTGAAGTTACGTCCCACCCATGTGGTTTGGATCCAAGACTTCGAAGTTATTCTTTAAGATCCCAAACCACTCAAGCTATCGTTTGGAGACGGTAATTATTTCTTGTTATAAAGTCTTGATTATGGGTAACATGTTGAGGTTGATACACGACTCGACCAAGTTTTCGAGGCGACGATGTAAATTTTGAATTTTTTTTCTTTTTTCTTTCTTTCTTTGAATGTGGTTTGATTTGGGAGACAGATGCAAGACAGTGTATTGCTTCCATTGCGGGACAGAGCGCACAAGGCTTAGCTGCGAGTGCAAAGAATTTGAGGAAGAGATTGACAAATACAATACTGCAACTGTTTGTAAACTTATGTTTCTTACATTTGCATTTGCTATAGGTTTGTATATTTGGGCCACTCGTTTCTCGGACGACTTATCGGATACTTATTTCTGAAATCGCGACGTCTTGCAGCGATTAAGAACAATTTCTAGAGGGATTTGAATTCAACTTAGATTGTTCCTCGGAGACTTTTGTTAAGTTTGAGATGACAATTGAATAAGAAATTATAGTTTAGAAGAGGAATTAATGGAATTTGTTCTCTTTTTTTCTAATAAGTAGTCTAGCTATATTCGTGCTTAGAGTCTAAAATAAATGTGCTCAATTTTTGAGAAAGGATAGATATATCATAATTACAAACGAGAGATTTTGTGGTGTTAGAATCTTGGAATCATCCGTGTGAATCTCGGGAAGTTGCGATTATTACACTCCACCCAAATGTTCCATAGAATTATCGAGACGAAAGCATAAAAACGCAAAGTCTATTGTAGTACGCCTAGTGCTGAAAGATCGGTGCGGTTAAGAGATCTTTACTCATTCCCTCGAGATTAGTAAAAAAGCTCTGTGTAAATTATTCCTTATAATCAAGTTGGAATCTCTTCACTTCGATCATATTAATTTGTTCGATCACTACTCTACTAATGCTGCTATACAGACCACAAGAACAAATGCTACTGAGCGGCTTTTAGTGGAGGAGGAGCACCCATAGTCCGCATGGGGCTCCCTCAAAAGGAACTACCTACCCCCGAAAGAATACATGACGAAGTCAACTACCCCTCACTACAACATAGTTTCTACGACATTACATGGTAGTTGGTACTCYCGGAACGGTCCGGGCCTTCCTCTATTCGCTTTGCTCATAGCGGACCGGTATTGAACAAGTGAAAAACAAGGTTCGCCTCTTAAGCAAGTAGGCACGAGTTGCGGAGCCTAATCATCAAATAGGGCCGAGTTCAATTTCAAACTAAAACTCAAAACCAAGCTTGATAAAAACAAGACAGTGCTAGCTCCTAATACGATTTCAAGACATCCTCAATGGTGTGAGGCATTCGCATAATTAAAGAGGATTCAAAGGGAGTTCAAAGTTAAAATTGTGTTGTGACAAACTTGTAAGAGTTTTGACACTTTAGATTGAAAGAAAATAGTGAGTTCTTGTATAATTATAAAGGTGAAACGCCATCTATAATAATCGAGGTATGAGTGTAGTGTCCTGAATTTTAGAAACAAATTATTTTGCATATCTAATAGAAATGGTAAGTTAAATTTCATATTTTCATTTTAATACATTGATTTTATTATTTTTTTATTAAGTAGGAGTTGGAGTCGGCAGCCCTTTGGTTTTTATGCCTCTATATTTGCAGTAGTGATCAGGTCCGATTACCACAAACACAGGTCTCCACAAAATTGTAAGATCATCACTTGAGGGTCAAATCTGTGAGCTGAAACAGTCGGCTATTAACTGTTGGTTGGAGGTTCAAATCCTACTTGGGTCCTCGATCACTTAGCCGACCTAGTCTGCTCGAAGGAACACAACCCTGACCAAGCTTCCAAGTTCAACCCGATCTTTAAATGAAAAAGTATATAGCAGGATCTTGTATGTAACAAAGTCCATAATATCAAATCATTGTGAGGTACTTGGATACAAGTGTCATGTCATAGACAGGATAACAAGGTGGTGGTGTAGTTGAGTAGTTCAAACAAATATAAATATTCTCATTATCTTGCTTCCTTAAAGATTTTAAATGACAAATAATTTACATATGTACTAGAATTCTTATTGCTTATCCATTAACAGAATCACCAATACAAATGGAAATTTCAAAACTTAGAATTAGTATATGTATATTTTTTTTGTACTTCTTATTTTATATCATATTAGATGCTATAAAATCTTATTCATAAACCAAAGACAAACTTTTTTTTCTTCTTCTCAACAATACATTCTTTCTCCCCCCAAGAATTGGCAGTTGCTGGACTAGTTTCTCCGTCGGCAATCTCGCCGGATCTCGCCATCTTTTCCGGTCAAGACCTTGAAACTTCCCATCCTACTCATGGAGAGAGCAAAGGACTTCCGGAAGTCTTCAAATCCAGAACTCGGAGCGAACTCTTCGACGATTTCCTTTGTATCGTCACCGAAAAGAAGTTGTTGATCGATCCCGAGGACCGCTTTCTTCGACAGGATTCTTGAGTAGTAGAGACCAGTGAATTGATAGTCATTTCCAGATTTTGGAGTTAGGTTCACTGTTGGGTCTTGTTTTGATTTTTTTGGGCATTTCTTTTGAAGCTCTTTTAAGAAGGATTTGTTCATGCTTGGATCTGGTTTTCCTGTGCCATTGAAATTGTATAGCCTATCCATAATGTAATGACAGTGTGTTTTCCCCATTGAGTGTGCACCTGATGATCATTCACAATAAAAACAATATTGATCAAGATTCAATAATCCAATACAACTTTTATTTGTCCTTCCGAGATGGTAGCTCTTTTAGGTTCACCGATTTTGGCCTGATCACATTTTTAGATTGGATGCTCACTTGAACTTGTTAGACTCTAATACCATATTAATATTCATATAAGATTCTATCTCGAAACCAATTGACAAATGAGAGGAGGGTAGTCCGTGTATATTTGGGATCCTTAACCTGCTTCTCGAGATGGTAGCTCTTTTGAGCTACTAATCTTAACTGGATTTCATTTTTGAACTCTTATATCATACCAGATGATCATTGAAAAGATGAAGGATCTTAACATGCATGGACTATTCCTCTCAAAATCCAAAAAGCTCAAACGAGCATTTGGTCCAAAAATAGAATCCGGCCAAGATTGATGAGCCAAAAGAGCCACGATTTTGAGCGTGCATGTCAAGGATCCCACATTGAAAAGATAAGGGACTTATAATAGACATATACTACTTCTCTCCGAACCAATTTTGACAATAAATGGAATAGCTCATTTGTCTTATAAACCAATTTAAGAGGATATGTGGGATCCTTAATCAAGAAATTGGTTTATAATAGAAATTTTTAGTAAACAAGCACAAGCACAATGATATGTCAGAATGAATTTTAGATTGGAAATATGAGATGAAAGATAAGACACCTAACAAAAGTTTATAATAGACATGACTACATCTCTAGTTGCCAATTGGTTTTGAGATGGAATCCCATGAATATTAATATAATATCAGAGTTCAAAAAACTCAAATACGCATCCGTTTCAAAAATAGGATCAAACCAAAATCTATGAACCAAAAGAGCCAGATCTTGAGAGGCATGTTAAGGATCCCACGTAGTAGCTCATTTACTTTATAACCTTGTTAATGAGACATGTGGGATCTCCTTAACAAAGAGATTGTTAGAGCGTAAAATTAAAAACAAAATCATTATCGTACGAATTTTCGATAACTTACCTAGTAAGGTTGCCATGTCTAAAACATCGAGACCCTTCGATTGGAAATATGCTAGCCCTTGTTGCCATGATATAGATGGGGATGGAAAGTCCACTGCATCGACACTTGTTGTCAAACAGTCCCTTCTTCCTGTAAAAACTGGATAAGATGGTGCACCAGCCTGCATCGGATTCATTCACATGTCGATTTAGATATTAAATTAATTAACAACCAGATTTAAGGTAAATTTGATGTACCTTTTAATTTGAACACTTTTTTTGAAAAGATATTTTTTCTTAAAACATTTTTTATGAAAATGGTTTTAGTTAAAATACTTTTGTATTTGATTACATTTTCGTAAAAGTAATTTTAATTATGATAAACTCTTTTTAGGGTTCTATAAATGTCAAAATTACCGTATAGTGATTTTTAAATAATTTATGGTCAATTACTTTAAGATCACTTTTTTTTGGAGGATAAACTCTGAAATTATTTTAAACTAATTTTATAATGATTAAGTTATTGCTAGGAGGTTAATCCAAACATAATGATCTTCATGCATAGATTAGTAAGTAATGCCTAAAACGAAAAATTCTAAAGCGAGCTATGCTCATATTATTATACATTTTATAAAGTTTTAGAAATCTATTAGATACAATATTGAAAATTCGATAACCAAATTTATAATTTAACATTAAAAAAATCCTTATTTTAAAAATCTTTATCCGAGCATTTTTACAAGATTCGTTTGAAATAACTATTTTGCTATATGGATTATTCTACATCATTCTTAAATACTACTAATTAATATACGACTCAAAAGTAAATCGAAGCAAACATCGTCAAAGAAGAGATATGATTTACCAAATGGGCCGCATCTCTAGTGGCTAAGTTGAGAATGTCTGCACAAGAAACAACGCCGGGGCATCGATCTTCAAGCACAATTTTGATCTTGTCGATCACTTCAAACCCTCCAAGCCCTTGGTTTTGTGGCGCATTTTTCTCCGAGTTGGGACCGTCAAGAAGTATTGACCCATCACAACCCTGCAAAAACCCAATCAAAGCCAGAAACAACAAACAACAAACAAGAACGTAAACATCGACACAGTCCAAAATTATTAGATCGATTCGGGTGAACGAATAAAGATACAATATTACATTTTTTGAGAGGCAATCTGCAGAGAGCAAACGCAGGAACTTGGCAGTGATGCTTTTATCCTTTTGCCAAAACAACTGAACTTGGTGTTTGATGTAAGCCTCTGCGTCAGGGCAGGTGGTGTTGAGTTTGTAGTAATGCCATGAAAGCTTCAATGGCGATGGCAGTGTATTTTCTGCCTTCACCATGAACAAGCTCACCAATGCTATGCCCAAAATTGACACAAAAACAAATCCATGCCTTCTCTCTCTCCTCATCTTAATTTTTTTCTCTCTCTCTATCTTTGAAAATAAAAAATGATCCAATTCCAAATACCGATCAATTGGTTTGGCTTATTTATACACAATTGATTTTTCTTTTCTCTAATCGTTAGATTTTGGAGTACTCTATGCATTTTAAAGTTGAGTACTCTTCTCTAAGCAAGTTTAGAAGTACTCGTTGAGTTTAGAATTTTTGAAGTTAAGGACAACGGTACTTTAAGTATCTCAATAATTGTATGATATTGTCCGTTTTAGGAATAACTCTCGCAGCTTTGCTTTTGGTTTCACCCAAAAGACCTCATACCAATAGATAACTGTCATTCCTTTATGTACCATAAATCATTTTCTTCTCTAATTAATGTGAGACTTTGCACTCCTTAATTACAAACCCAACAGAAACACTTTTAAAAGAAGTATTAATTAAGGGTATGTTTGGTAAATCTCTCAAATAGAATTGCATGGCTCTAATAGCCCTAGATTGAAGAATGACATGACACAATGTTTTATTTATGTTTTGGAATAAATTGGAAATGAAATAAAAAACAATTTCCAAAATTTCTATACAATTTTGAGCATATCTCTAGAAATAAGAAACACAAATAGTTGTCAAATAGTTGTCAAATGTTTAGACTTCCTAATAAATTTGAAAACGAGAAACAAGAAATTGAAAATATTTAGGATTCGTTTGATAACATTTTCGCTTCTTGTTTCTCGTTTTCAATTTTCTTAAGAGATCTAAGCCTTTTGCAACTATATTTTTTGTTTCTCCCTTTTTGAGAACATTCTAAAAAATATATAGAAATTTTGGAAACAGTTAAAACAAATTTCTTCTTTCTTATTCTCATTTCCAACTTATTCCAAAACACAAATAAAAATATTGTTTTATTATACATGAATTCATGGATGTGAAGCCATGTAATTGATTTATCTTTACTGAAAATGAAGAAAAAAAAAACAAAAAGAAAAGGAACAAACGGGCCTTTATTTTTTACTCCTTAGACTTCCCTCGAAGAAAGTCAACACGTTTGTAGGAAGCAAAGCACATGGACTTCTCAAATCCAATCCTCCTTTGAGAGCTTCTAAAATCGATCTAAACTTTTGAAATTTAATGAGTGCAATTAATAATTTTGAGATCCAATACTTTAATTTATAATATATAGTTTTATTTAATTCCGTTGGAGATCCCAATAGTTTCTTTAATATACAAATCAGTACTTTCTTATGAATGCTTGCATCCTTCACATCATATATCTCTCCCATAAAACTAATTAAAGAGCTTAATTGTGATAATTGCGATACTCTATCTTGATGAGAGAAAATTACACTACCACGTGGAGGGTAAAGAAAGCTCCAGGTGGGCCAAGTCACACTCAAAGAGTCATCTTGAACAAATTCGACCTGTCATACTTAGTCGCAAGACGCTACGATACGTTCGACTAGATCCGAGCACATGCACCTGATACGTTCGACCTTTGGACCGACACATATAGCTGCCTGTCAAATAGCCCATCGAACCCTCAACCTATAAATAGAGAGTCTTACTCCAGCTGCATCAGGTATCAAATTCTATCTCGAACTCCCAATTAAGTTCGAACTTAAGTGATTTGAGGGTTGGAGTGTTAGCCTTTTTTGTGCAGGTCATTAATTCCTTGATCGAGCACTCAAGATATTCCACTTGTCATACCTTAACCATGTTCGACCTTATCCAATTTATTGTGTAAACACTATTTTCAAAGATAAAATGATATATAGATTATCTATTCTAAATCTAATTCGGCATGATCTTATCTTTTTACCTTTCTTTCCCAGAGGTGTTTTGTACAATGAGAATATGGTTTTATTTATATATCTAACATCTTTCTCGTTTTTTAACCAATATCTAACGATATTCCTCTGGAACTGAGAATAATATAGTCTCCCCATCAAATAGTTATTTGTCCATCCACTTTCATTGATATGAAGAGCTTGCTCTTATCCATAGTAATTCGTTGGTTAAAAGCCCAACTATACCTCGTACTTAATTGTGTGCGTGACACATAAATAAAGGTACACATGAATGAATTAATATCACATATAGAACGAGAATGACTCTAAAAGTTATTACATGTTGGAAACAACATATTTAAGAACGATTTTAAAGAATGGTATAGATTTCTACCTATACTATCAATTGCACCTTCTTTTTTCGCGTATGCAATTATTATTTGAGTTCAATATCTTAAATTCCTTAAAAACCAAGCTTTTTTTAGGGGAAAAAAAAAATCAAATCTTGAGGATGTAATTATAAAATTTTGATTGAAAAGAAATCATAATTATACTACACATTTATGAGCAAGTTGTAGCTTATCTGTCGGCATGAAAAAATGGTGCAAGTTGACCATGCAGCTGCCTCGCTGTTTCAACAATTCTCTCTCTCTCCAGTATTCTTTTAAAATATATTAACTAAACAGAATTATTTGATCTTTGTTTTCAAAGCTACCGAATCTAATCAACATCTTTTTTTTCTTTTTCGTTTTTTTTTACGTAAGTGTCCAGATCAGTTTACGCCACCTCGACTAATCTAGTAACCACTTGATCCGGAAAATACATAGGAATTACTAATTTCTAAGGTAGATTTGAATTTATCCTCTCTTAATTAACACTAGTTCAATTAATGAACCTTCTTAAAGTTTCAAGGCAACTCAAGACACTTTAGATTAAAAAAAAACAAACTTTTTTTTTGTAAGTCATTTAATTACATAAAAATTTAAAAACTTCTTAACAAAAATAGAGAATTATTTTGAAAAAAAAAAAAAGAAGAAAAGTTTTTAGACAAGCCGTTTGTCATGAAGCCCAATACTTGAGTTATTAATATCATATACAAAATCATCACTTAATCCAATAACTTAAATTGATGTTAGGTTAAAATATATTTGATATTTTCATTATACATTATCATCACCCTCTCATATAAGCATTAAATTCATAGAATGAATGGGAATGATTGTGTTGTAGGACATATATTTTAATCCGTACATTATATTATTTAAGGTCAAATTACTTATAGTTTTGAATTATATTTAAGTTATAAATCTTTCTCAAAGTATTTGCTAATTAGTTGGCCACAACTATTAGTTTTAAAAAGCAAGAAAACAAATGCATGGGCTCTTTTGCTTCTCTTTAGGGCAACCGTGTTCATTTTTCAGCCAACCCTACAACCTTTAAAAATTTTATATAATGTTGTCTATTAATTAAGCATTGAGCATTAATTTCTACGTCTTTTTCTTTCTTTCCTCTTTTCTCGTTGGTATATAATATTATTAATATGTCATTGATGTCAATGTAATGATGTGACACATCGAAAGTAGAGGAGAGGTACGTGAATGAATAGACACCACACATCCGAATGAGAGTGATATTGAGATTAGGCAAGTACTTTTTTTTTTTTTTTGACAACATGCAAGTACGATAATTAAGAAATGCTTAAAAATTTGATAGTAAATTGAAAATAAATATTGTCAATTATCGTTAAGCAATGCTCGCTTCGATAAAATTCTAAATAGAATCTGTGCTTGTGAATCAAATTCATGAAAGGCCCAAATCTGCCCAAAGTCAATGTTTGATTGGGTTGGGCTATCCATTGATTAAGAATGGTGGGTCAATCTATCAAATTGGCCCAACGAAATCAGAATTTTGTGAGGACGAGCTATTTGGTTGGAAACTTGGATTATGTTTTTTGTTTTCAGATTTGCTAAATCAAATGGATTAAGTGAATACGTGTTTGACAGGATTTGGGAGATTCAATTTTCAAAAGGTTTATGTGATTCGTAGAAATTCTTAAAACGACTTTTGAATGTTTTTAGTCTTTTCAGATTCAGAATTTGAAATATTTAAGATGCAGAATTACATTAAAAATGATAAATATATTATTCATATTATAAACTCATTTTATGTTTGTTAAAATTAAATTATATAAAACCTAATGTATTCTAAATTATATAATGTTGTAAAATAATAATATACAAAATTCATAAAAAAAATATTAATAAATTAATTAATAGAACTTCAGATTAAACTAAATATTTAGTTGTAATTATTACAAATATATTACTAAACACACCTTCGAACCCAAATTTCATGTCATTTTGTATTTTTACTATGGTTCCTATATTCAAACTTCATAAAATTATTTTCATTTTTTTTAGTAGATCAACTCTTTCTTTTTTTTTTAAACAACTTCGAACCAAAATTTAAGATCATTTATTTTTGATTTTAAAAGTCATTCAAAATTTATTTTCTCTCTTTCTTCTTTTCACCTCTTTTTTATGCTTTCTAGATTTACGTTTTTCTTTTTGTATTTTTTTTCATTCATTTTGTGTGTGTAAATATATATATTACTTTTTTTTCTTTATCAAAATGCTAGATAATTTCGTTATCTCTATCACTACTATTACTTTAAACTTCTTGGTGGTAAATATGTAAGTCCATATCGTCGTAGAATTCATGTTAAAAGGCGCTCAAAGTTGGCCATGGAGCCATGTGCAACTCTTTTCCAAAGTTTTGCAATTTACTTTTAATTTATTAAATATGTCTTATTGAATATTTATTATTTTGATCTATTTATATTTATGTTAAATAAATATATCTTTTGATAATAACGAGATGACAACTATTTTGGAGGATCAAGATCTCATTGATGGTTTGTATATTTAAATTAGATTATTTAGTTATTTGATTGACAATGTATTCATTTTTTTTTCAAGAATCATGTATTATGAATAAACATGATGGAATAAGAAAATTGGAGACCCAATTATGATGTTAGACGATAATATATTTATGAATCATTTGTGATTTTACAAAAAGAGTAAATAGCAAAACTTTTTAAATATTTGCCCATACCATCCAACCACACGATCAATCAACAGCAACATCAAAGACTCTAGAAAGTATGCGTTTGGGAATTAGAGTAGAATTAGTGATTTTGAAAAAGGAGATTTAAGCACAATTGATTTTCAAATTTATCATCGGAGTGATACTTAAAAATCACCTTCCTAAAATCAATTTCTTAATTTGAAAAACATGAGCAAATGAGTAGTTTTGACATTAGAAAAAGTGATTTTGACCGTACTAAAATCACTCCCAAACATGCATACCCAAGTTACAACAATGTGGACAATCATATCTACCACCAATGCAACCGTAGTGATAGAGACGGCTAAATGCTTTGTCCTATCTTTGATTTCTCCTCTTAACTTTTACCATAAGTAATTATATATTGGTCTGATAGAGGGGTGGATGAACGTTGGGCCAGAGGGGCTCAAGCACCCCTAAACTTCATAAAGTATTTGTTTAATACCTATGTTGTGTCAACTTGATTGAAAAAATGTCTACTGCTCTCACATCTAGTGTTTATTATGTATTATATTATTCTCCTTTAATTTTTATAAATAACGTACAGGGTTCAAGTCTCCCTATTATCAAGTTTGTACAACTTTTTTTTTTAGTACTGTATCTTTTTTCCTGCAATTCTTGTAATTATTTTTATAAATAACAATTATTTTTTGTATTGTATTCTTTTTCTTTACTTTTTATAATTATTTTTATAAATAAAGATTTTAATTATAAGAAAATCTACAGTAATATTATACATAAAATAATATATGTTATAAATTTAGTACTCTTTCTTTAACTTACTATTTTTTCTTAAACAATCATTCTTTAATTATGGAAAAAATCTGTAGTGATATTATACTTATAAAAGTTATTTAAAAGTAGATATGTTTTTAGTATTACATACAAGTGGAAATGAATAAAAAGTATTTTTAATTTCAATAAACTACTTTTAATAATTGATTGGTTAAAAATTCTATAATTCTTATAAAAAGAGAAATTTTGATTTATTATTTCAAGTTGATTCTTTTTCTTCTATATTTACCTATAAAATTTTGTTCTATGTCTTATTGAACAAAGTTAATTAGATAAATAATAAGTTTAATTCATAAATATTAACAGTTCTGTTTAATGGGTTCCTGAACTTTAAAAAATATCAAATGAGTCACCTAACTTTCACTTTTGCATCTAATAGATCCTCGAACTTTCACTTTAAAACTCAAAAATTTATTGCTTCAAACTACCTTATCTAAACAAGATTGTTATATGTTGTATTATTGTGTCTATTAATTCATATTCTCTCACATTAGACGCAAAATCTTATTAGACGTAAAATTGAAAGTTTAATTTATTATAATTTTTTTAAACTTCAACCTATTAAACATAGTAGTGAAGCTTTAAGGAAAATAAATTTAAAATTATCCAATTTAATATCAAAATATATAAACTAAATACATATTAGTCATTATTTTTTTAGCAATCTCTCAAACATAAAGTTATAGATCCACAATTTATAATTGTATTGTTCGAGACCAAATTCGCTAAACATGTTTACTGAATTTTATGATAAGCATCCTGAATGAAAATTTTGGATCCACCACTACTCATAACATCATTAAATCTTTGTCTTGTGTAAATATGTTAAATTACGGTTAGAAATTTCACCATAATTATACGTGTAGGTAGGTCATTACACTACTAACAAGTTAGTATTCGTGAATCTAAGTGAGATATTTTAAGTTGGGATTGAACCAACATCATTATATGATAAACCCATTATTACCTACCATAATAAAAATATATATATAAATAAAAAATAAATGGAATGAATCTACTAGTTCGGTATTTCGTCAACTTAAACTACTAAACAAAATTTAAACAATACTAAACATAGCACATGTTGGGATGTTATGAAAAAGTCTTACACGGGCAGGTACAACCACGATCCATTGACCTATTCCATGCACTCCCAGCGTGGCAAACACACCGCCACAGACGACGCCAACTATTGATGCGTAAAATGTCGATGTCAATCGAGTCGGGTGATCCGAATTTGATCCGATAGGTTGTTAATAAGGTGAAAACGAATTCTTAACTCGAATGACTGGATCAAAGATGATCTACACAAAGAAAATATGAGCTAATGCCGGTGAGGTGCCGGCATACACTCTGATGCTTAAGTCAGTGTAAGACTTGATAAGAAGAAAGAGAGAGAATTGCATAGAAGTGCAGTGAGTTGTCGTTGTACCTCAATTGGACTGAGATCTTCGTATTTATAGGCTCATGAGGGGGAGGAAGAAGATTTATTTCCTTTTGAGTAATATGGTCGGGCTAAGATGCCTACGGTAGAGGTGTGCGCACCACGCTAGGTATGGCACAAAGGTACGTAGAGTAGTAGACTATCATGGTGGCGTGCGCTTCATGCTCTAGCAAAGGTAACTGCGGTGACCATAAAGGAGAAGGGGCATCGCGGCCGCTTGGGTCGC
>NW_019104522.1:283723-316385 GCF_001995035.1 Momordica charantia | reverse complement strand
ACTCGATCGGGAAAACAAATGAACAGCAATCAGCTGACACTGGGGCCAAATAGTCACCACGGACAAAAAACCATTTATCCTTCCATCTCTTCGAGCTAGGACATTGGGTCGATGGAATCTCACGAGCGCTTCTAGAGCTCACCCTTCTTTCCTGGTCAGATTGGTCAAAAACCACCGCACTCACGCCAGACGCACTGCTGCTGGGTAATGCGGATGCTACAGTTGCCCTGCCTGATTCGGATGAAGGTGTTAGGGCAACCGTCGCGGCCGTGCTGAGATATCCAGTGCAGCCACGTTTAAAACACTATCCACAGGTTCGGTTGACTACGCCCCATCATGTTTCGACATGTAGAAAAACAAATTCTTTCTTAGTAGAGTAGCTTTTAGTTCAAAAAAATTGGCGATAACCCCCGGGTGAAGCACGGAACCCCCGCCCACTTGCCTCCATGCCACGTAACATCCAAGAAGGGTGGCTCATCCATTTGACACCAGTTGTGCCAGGGCCAGATGGAAAGAACTTAAGAAACACTGAATAAAGGAAGGTAAAGGTAAAGGTAGTCTTACACCACAATCGAACATTTTTTTTTGTAAAATGCTACTTCCCCTCGTGGCGGACATGTCATTCATTCCCCTTTGTTAGGCACTTGAAGATGTATAGTAGAAGGAATCTCATACATATCTCGAAGTACAGCAAGGTCTTTCCGAGTAATGGAGGACTGTACACCCTCGTCATCTGGAAAAATCATTCGAGTGGGGTAGCGTGCTGCACCCTTTCTGACCTACCCAAGGTGCTCGCCTTCGGGGAAGAACGCAATGCAGAGGCTTGTTCAGAACCATTTGAAGCCACCCATGTCTCCATAAACGAATCTAAGGGACTCAACCGTTAAGTGTTGTCGGAGCTCGACATGTCCGCGAAAACAAATTAAAAACTCAAAATAAAGGGATGGGAAAGAAAAAGAAAAAGAACGTCAATAACTTACTAGAATAATGAGCGAAAGCAAAGGCGAAGATGAGGAAATATGTAAAAATACCTTTGAAATCTGAGTGTCCAATAATAATGTCAAAGATGCAAAACAGAAGTAGCAATAAGAAAAAAAAGGGGAGAGGGAAGGAGAACAAAATGTAAAAACTAAACGAAGAAGAAGGATGAAGGTGCAGGTAAAAATTTAAAATAAAAAATAAAATAAAATAAAATAAAAGAAGAAGAAGAAAAAGAGAGTGGGAGGAGGAAAACACGTTTTCAATCAAAGGTAATTAAAGGAGGTCAAATCAGAGGTAATTAAAGGAGGGTGGAAAATCAAAGCTCAATGATGGGTTTTGAAATTTAAATTTTACCACCCCCTACATGGTTGAAACGTGGCATTAAAAAAAAAGAAAAATTGTACAGCCACCATGCCCGCCCCCACTCATTTCTTTCTCTAAGTACACTCCTGAACAAAAGTGCTAAAGCTTTCAGATCAGAAATGGGGGGCCACTGTTAGGATGTTATGAAAAAGTCTTACACGGGCAGGTACCACCACGGTCCATCGACCCATTCCATGCACTCCCAGCGTGGCAAACACACCGCCACAGCGGCCCATCAGCCCAATACTCACACGCCTAGCACGTGCCACCACCAAGGCCGTACAATCCTTCTCAGCACCAAACGAGTGCACCCCAATTGTCCGCAGTGCACCTTTTTCAATGCGAGAAGCACGACCTTCGTGCAATCCTTCCCGAGCAAAGCGAGCGCTACCCAAGCGGTCGTGGTGCCCCCTTCTCCTTTGTGGTCACCACAGCCACCTTTGCTAGAGCATGAAGCGCACGCCACCATGGCGGCCTACTACTCTACACACCTTCGTGCCATACCTAGTGTCGTGCGCACGCCTCCACCGTAGGCATCTTAGCCCGGCCATATTACTTGGAAGGAAATACATCTTCTTCCTCCCTCCATGAGCCTATAAAGACGAAGATCCCAGTCAAATTGAGGTTCAACGACAACTCACTACACTTCTACGCAATTCTCTTTCTTTCTTGTTATCAAGTACTTAAGCATCAGAGTGTATGTCAGCACCTCGCCGGCATTAGCTCACATTTTCTTTGTGCAGATCATCTTCGATCCAACCATTCGAGTCAAGAATTCGTCTTCCCCCTATTAACAACCCATCGGGTCAAATTCGAATCACCCGGTTCGATTGGCCTCGACATTTTATGCATCAACAGCACACAATTAACCAACTGATAACATCGAGAACAAAGGATCTTCAAATCAAAATTTAATCATATTAAATAGATATTATTCTTTCTGAAATATTTATAAGATATAAAAGATCAATAACACAAACCATACTATGGGTTCCATCTCAAAATCAATTGACAATGAGATGAGTAGCTCAATATTGGATCGGATCCCATTTTTGGATCGAGTGCTCATTTGAGGTTTTTGGACTCATGATGAATAAAAACCACTCAACCGAAAATCAAAATCGTAAGCTAATGAGTTGGGTAAATTTAATTCATATATTGGATATCTAACCGTCCACTTGTGGGCTTGGAACATTGCACAAAAGCCCAACGAGTGGAAATCATAATAAATTGGGAGGAAACGACAATGCAGGGGTTCAGACACAGGACGTCCTCTCAATTGATCTATTGCGATCCACGTCTCGTATACAGGGTTTTAAAGTGGGGGAAGAAGATATATGAGATGGCATGACTTGTCTCCCACAAGATAGTCAAACGACTTGTAGCTTCTCAGGATAGGCCAAATTTTGCCACAGTAGGAAGTTCCCTTTATCCATTTTAATAGAGGTGATTTGATTTAGTAGTTGATTCAATTACAGAGACGGCCACTCACTACTGCCGAGTGTCATGGTTAGATTGGGTAAGTTGGAGATGGTCATAAACTGCTCTAATATCAAGTCATATTTATGGAGTTTGATCTCAAAACTAATTGGCAATGAGAGAAGTAGCTCATGTCTATTATAAATACTCAGATAGGTCCCTTCGATGCCTCTTTTGAATTCATTAGTTTTGGACTGAATTCCATTTTTGAGTCGAGCGCTCGTTCGTACTTTTTGGACTCAGTTAAGAAACAATTAACATAGAAATTAAATAAAAAACTACTTCTTTGAGTGTGTTAATTGTTTTCTTAACGAACCGCAACTTGAGTCGTGCAGTCCGGTGGCAGAAATTGAATACCTGCATGAAAAAGTAATCTTTATTAAGCTTTCTTTTTCTTAAATCTTAATAATATCGATAAAAAAAAAGTGGTATCGAGATTTGTTAACTTTAAACAGCAAAACAGTGTGAATTGTGATGGAAATTTACGAGAAACAAAAAAAAAAAAAAAAAAATCAGAGCTGAATACGTAAGAATTTATTGTCTTTTCTCCCATTGGCGATTAATCCTCAAAGACTTCCCGTATCTGAGGATAGTCAAGTAAAATTATCATCTTTAATCTCTCTCTTGACGCTTATATGAAAGATTGTGAAGAGATTATTTCTTTGAAGGGCTGCAGAGAATTGCTTTGATAAGCTTGTGCTTGATTTATGGGAGCTGGAGAATGAGTACCTGCGGCGGTGGCGACATTCCCATTCCTATGAAGGACTGCGTGGCGGAGCTGCTCATGTTCATTCTGCAGTCTTCCATAAAAGGAACTCTAGACTTCGATTTGGGTCTCTCTGGTGGCTTCTGCTCTGCTCTCCTTCAACATGATCCTTCCACTTCCAACCCGTTATCACACTTCACAGCAGGTAAACAAATAGAGCCTCTGTTGGATTTTCGCAAAATATTAGAATTGAAGCTTGTGCCCTCCAAGTGCGGTTTGGGATTAGGTCTCCTGATTCATGATATTTGTTCTCTCTTTATTAATTCTTTTCTAAAGCAGCATTGTCCTTCTACTTTGATCAAGCTCGACCCCATTTCCCAGAATCATGGAAGACTTTTCCAGAGCTGCGAAACTAACGACTCTATTAGAAAGTCAAATTACCAACTTTTACACGAATTTTCAAACTGAATGAGATAATCGACTTACATAACCATATCTTTTTTTATTTTTGTTTTTATTGATATATTAGGTTTGTGTTTTGTGTAATTGGGGTTAGAGAGAAATTTGTGTAATTTTTCACATAGTAGAATAGTTTCCACGTTAATTCGTGTGGTTTTTCTTGCTTTCCTTAAATTTCTCAGGAGAATTTTTCCTGTCAGCCTCCTCATGCTTGCCTTGTTCTATTGGAGGAGACGAATGCCCTGTTTACTTAAAGAGTTTCTTTTCATGCCCTTTTCAGGCTGTCAATAGTTCATTAGGATGACTTTTTTATTTAGCACGATGGCATGACCACAAAATTGTTTGGTCTTTTTTGAAGGAGTGCCTCCATATCCTTTATACAAGCGTTTAGCATCAGCTTTGTGGGAATCCCTGTGTTCTGGCACCTTCTGTCCAAATTATAGGAGAATGTCAATGATGACTGGAGAAAGTTCTTTGAAGCAGAAAGAGCAAGAATGGCTGAAGCTGATTATGGATAAGGGGTTAGAAATGGTGCAGGTAAGTGATGGATGGCAATTTCTCTCTTGAAACATTAACTGATAAGACCAACTTTTTAAAAGATTCTTTTATTTCAGCAGATACTGAAGACTGTAATCCTTGAACTTTATGTTGATGAGCCTTTCTTTACGCAGCTAAAAGGTATTGTGAATTGAAAGTCAACGTTAATCAAGAGCAATAGGTTTCTCCAAAGTTCCTTGGTTTGTTTATTCATCATTTCAATACGGATTGCCTTCTAAATTTGTTTGTAGATGGCCAAAAATCAATTGAAGCAAAGTATGATTTGGGCAAATATGATAGGTATTCCTCGTTATCACATGATCATCGTATAATTTTAATTTCAACTCTCACTTTAAATATGACTAAGTTAAAATATGACTAAGTTAAAATGATATCCTAACAGCCTCAGGGGCAGCCAGTTGGCAAAGGTAGGGGCCTCTTGGTCGTATTAGTTTATAAGTCTCAAGTTTGAAAACCCTTAATGTTTCACGAATCCAGGCCTTGGGACGGGTGCAGGTGTCCCAGGTGTCCCTGAGTATAGGAGAGCAAAGCTCCGACTCCGAGTCATTAGAAAACAAAAAGAAAGATGGTATCTTAACAAATATTATTTACTTGGGTCCATACTCCATAGTTTCCTTATCAGTGTAGCTCTCCTGTTTTGATTTATGCTAGTTTCTTTTTTTTTTTTTTTAAATTGTAAATTCCTGTTTTTGATCCAGCCTTTTCCCCTTTCCTTCCTGACTGCAGACTTGAACCAGGAATGCTAATTATGTTCAATAAATGTCTTGTATTTGAAATCTCGGTAAAATGTGTTCTTGCTTTCTACTTTGTTTCCATTTGGTTTGGCTTTATTCTCTGTAACTTGTGAAGTATTGAAGGATGTTCGCCGGTATGTGTCATTTTCTGATATGTTGGAGTCTGAAAATCTTCAAAGCATTCTGCCTGGCGTTGAAAGCATAGACGAAGGTAATCTATCTATACAACCTTTGCTTGACCATTTAAATAATTATACAACATTTTTCATATTGGCAAATGTACTACTACATCGTAGCGTATATGTAATATTTTTGAAATTTGGATCAAATTTCAGATGATATTTAAAGCTCCATTTGGTTTGTGATCTAAGAACAAGGCTTTAATCATCGTATTTCTTGAACCTGAAAATGGATTTTGATAGCAGAATCTGAAAGCAGATTCTTGAATTTGAAATCTGGAGAACTATGTTTGTGATTGAATTTTCAAAATATAGTAAATAGAGTGTGTTTGGCAGAATCTACTTTTTGGAAAATGGTAAAATAGAATTTTCTTTTATGAGAGCGGGAGAGAATTCTTATAGAGAGAAACTATGCTCTATGTGAGAGACATAAGGTTCCATATTGTTGAAATTTTACTCTACTTTCACAATTTTAAAATATTGAATTTAAAAACGAATTTAAATATCACTCCCATGGGTAGTTGGTTGGCAAGAGTTTGGAGTCTCATGTTCATATTAGCTTAGAGGTCTCAAGTTAAAACCTTCCAGTGAGCTTAATATAAAACATTCTTAATGTCTCTCGGGTTTGAGTCTTGGGGCGGTCACGAGTGCCCCTGGGTATAGGGGAGCAAAGATTCGACTCCCAATTTTTAAAAGAAAAGAAAAATGAAGAAAATATCAAAATGAAGTCTAAAATATTGACGTGACCAGATCACTGTTTTTGGAATAATTGATGAAAATAAGCTTGCCAAATGAAATTTTAGGATATTTATAGTATTCCTTGTTTCCCAAAACATAAAAGCAGAGACTGATTAGATATCAAATAATCACCAAGTTTTAGTATAATCAGAAAAATGTACTACTTACTACTTAGAACATCTTTGCTAGTTATTCTTGTTGACTCAAATAGAACTGGTTTATTTGGTGAAATAATTCATTAAAAATCAACTTTTATGGGGTTGCTTCTTTTATGCATTTCATGTTCTTCTGGGAAATCATGAACATTGACAGGTTTAATTTAATTCAACCATAAAAGATAAGATCAGTAACTCTGGCAAAGATAGAATATTTGAGAAAGAGAATAATAAAAGGGAAAACAAAACTAAAGAAAGAAGTAAACAGAGATGGAGAAGTTGTTTAGAATTCAAACCATGAAGTTATGTTAGTGAACGATTATGGTGCACATATCTTCAGGTTTGCAAATTATAAAATATTTGAACATAGAAGACGAAGAAATGGCTGACTGTGTTCTTGCTATCTGTATTTCAAGCGTGCCATTTCAGCCTTACATTTCCTTTGCTTCAATAATCTCAGTGAGTTTTCTTTCTTGCTAAAATTTATGGTTTCACCTTACCATGATCGTCACGTACTTGTCATTTTGAATATTATGAACTAAATCTCGATTCGAATTAAACTATCTGTTTGTCCAAAGTCATATGTCCATGTTGCGTGCCAGTCACCAAAGTTGCAGAATTTATTATATCAAGTTGTTAATAGTTAGCCCTATGTTGTCTCCAAAGGCAGCCCAGTTGGCAAGGCTTGGAGTCTCTGGGTCATACTAGCTTAGAGGTCTCAAGTTCAAACCTTCTGGTAAGCTTAATATCAAAAATCATTTATGTCTCCCGGTTCGGGCCTTGGGAAGGGGCACGGGTGCCCCTGTGTGTAGGGGAGCAAAAGTTCCGACTCCCAGTTGGAGGGAAAAAAAAAAAAAAGAAGAAGTTAGTCCTATGTGTAGTTAGTTTATATTTCACATAAGAATTTTTTTAATGATAAGGATATTAAAGTAGTATCAGTGTACATGATGAGGGTATGAGTTCAATTCAGCTAGTCCTTCAATTATGTTTTGTGAATTGTGAACATTAAATTCTACTGCCCAACTTCTTAAGGCTTGAAGCTTTAGGATAGAGCTAATAACTTTTGTCTTCAGATTTTGTGAGGGTTTAAATGGTATAGTGTATCCTTGTGATTCACTTTGCTGCAGATAAAATTATGTACCCACTACCTAGAAATGAAGACAATCTCCTATTGCCATGAAAATATTTTGTGTAGTCACTTGAATTTTCTATGGCCCAACTTGAAAAGTTTGCGGCGCAACATTAAAAAATAAAAAATAGAAAAAGAAAAACCATGTGATGCAGTGGAAGGATCAAGCTTACAGGTTTTTATTTTTATTTTTACTTTTTAGAGTCGTTAAGGATTCCACGTTGAAAAGAGACTTAACAAGGTTTATAATATAAGTGGACTACTCCTCTCATTGTCAATTGGTTTTGAGATGGAACCCATGAACATTAACATGGTAGCAGAATCTAAAAAGCTCAAACGAGCATCAGACCAAAATCGATGAACCAAAAGAGTCACGATCTTGAGGGGCATGTTAAAGATCCCACCTTGAAAAGATAAGGGACCTAACAAGGTTTATAATAAACATTGGCTACTTTCACTGCCAATTGGTTCTGAGATGAAACCCCATGAATATTAATAAGAATGATAAAGCTGATAGGTTTATTGTTTAGGTTTGGAGTTTTTCGGTTCATTGTATTGACATACTGGTAGCACATTTTAGATTCTTGTACCAATTTTCATTCTTGAAGATTCCTTCTATTTTGGCTTGTGGCTTTAATTAGGAAGATTTTTTCACATAATATCTGGGTTTTTGTGATGTCTTCTTTATTTTTCCATCTGTAGTTTCCTTTTCACAACAGTTCTCATATAGAGCGGATTTTTGCATTGACATTACCATATATAGGTGCATGGTATCTAGTTTGTTTTTGATTATCTATTTCTCTAGTCCAGGGGCTGAGTTATGAAGGTCTTCAAGCTCTTCTAGGTTTGACACATACCACAGGAACGGTTGCTGATGCGCTTCCCCCACCAAGATCAGCTCTTTTATCATCATTTATGATTCCATATAAACCCGAGGTTCGATTCTATATTCCGTGATGAGTCGCTTCTCTTTTTCTCCCAAGCAAACAGAGTTATAATACATGTTGCTGGTTCAAACCCCATGATGGCCACCTACCTTAAGAATTAGTAATTCCTATGTGTTTCCGACACAAAATGTTGTAGAGTCAGGCGGTTGCCCTATGAGATTAGTCGTGCGTGTAAGCTGGTATGGACACTCACGGATATCAAAAAATACATGTTGCTGGTGTAGTTTTATTGGTTCTGTTTAGTTTACTTCAAGTGTTCAGAAGTTTGGAGATATCTGTTATTGTTAGCACTGAAATCGGATTACAATATCAATGAGAAATTACACGGGTAATAGCCACAATTAAGGTTACGGTTGGTTTTGATTATGATATTAAGGTTGTCAAGAGCTTCTCTTGGGTGAAGTCTCCGATAAAATCAGGACCAAATGAAATGACACAGCTCTTGTAGAACTTGTAAGAGAAAATCATTACCACAGCAAAATCTGTGTCAAGCAGAATGAAAAATATGACAAGAATATCCTCATTCTATTTGCATCACTGAGGGTACCTTGTAACTTTTAGTGAAAACTTTATCTCTTTTCTCAAAAGGAAAATGTGGAAGCAATAGCAAAGTGCTTCCCGCCCTCAAGGGCAGCTTAGTTGGCAATGACTTGAGATCTCTGGGTCATACTAGTTTAGAGGTTTTAAGTCCGACCCTTCTGGTGAGTTTAATACCAAAAACCCTTGATGTCTCCCGATTTTGGGCCTTGAGGCGGGCGCGGGTGCCTCTAGGTACAGGGGAGCAAAGCTCTGACTCCCAGTTATTAAAAAAATATATATATACCAAAGTGCTTCCCAAAACATATTCACTGTTTCTTGGTGGTGTATTAATTACGGAAAATTTTTTTGTAATATCAACCTCTCCTTGTTCATGAACAATTGGAAAGAGTTGGTCTAGGTTTTGGGTGGGGTTGCCTCTACCCAGCCGGTTCGCTGTATCTTTCTTTTGTGATTAATGAAAGTTTCTCTAAGTTTCTTATAAAAAAAAAAGTGCTTCCCCTGCTGCTCTTCTGCTTCTAAATTCATCCTCAAAATTTCTTAGAAGGAAAAATAGAACCAGTCAGAGAAATCCCAAAGGTATCCACTCAATACAGAGGAAAAAGATCTGGAAAGTTAGACCAAGTTGCTATAGGTTTAGTCTATATGTTCCCTACAGGCAGAGGATGAAACCATTCGGAAAGAGACTTGCAAATTCAGAGAAATTTGGAAAGGTTGGTTTTGGCAAGTCCTAGAACTATTGGATGGTATTTAATGAAGTTTAAAATGAAAGGGCAGAGGTTTAAGGTTATTTTAATGCAGTATATATACATTTATCTTAACGAAGGCCTCAATGATATATTATCTCTAAACCATCTTGGGTGGCTCATTGGTCCAAAGGGGCTAGGAGAAATTGAGAGAAAATGGATTCCAACCCAGGATGGCCACACCTACTTTAGGAATTAATTTTTATGTGTTTTCCGTCATCAAATATTGTAGGGTTAGATAGCTGCCTCATGAGATTAGTCGAGGTGCACGCAAGCTGTCAGACACTCACGAATATCCAAAAAAATGATATATTTAGCCCTCTCTTCTATTGGGGCTTATTCTTTTTGTAGCCTCTTTTGTGTACTTCCATTTATCTGAATGAAAGTTGCCTTCTTATTAGAGAAAAAGTAATATTTGTTTTATGTGATTACTATGTTGCCCAATTATGAAAGTTAACTTTTTTTATGGATTGAGGGTAAAGGCATAAAGTTGACTATTGGAGCTAAGGCCTTGGCAAAGCACCACCATAGATCCAGCTCTAAATATTGGGGTACTTGTGATGGAAATGGTGAGTAGTTTTTAATACTATCATTGTTATTTTATTTTATTTCTTTCAGTTCAATATTTAATTTTGGTTGTTAAATGATGTTTTCTATTGTTTTATTCATGAGGATTAAGGTCACTTATATTCTTGTACTCAATTGTTTTATTTTTCTGACCATAAAAACCATACCTGGTAAGTCATGATTCCATAAACTTCTTTGGTTAGCTAAGATCTCATTTGTTAACTATTTTATTTTTAGTTCTTTAATAAAAAAGTTAAGCATATAAAAACTACTTCCACCCATGTGTTTCTTTGTTTTATCTACTTTTTAATAATTTTTTCAAATTCTAAGCCAAATTCTGAAAACTAAAAAAAGTAGTGCTTAAAAACTTATTTTTGTCTTTGAAATTTGGTCAAGAACTCAAATTTGTTTTTAAGAACGGTGAAACATAGCTCCTAAGAGACAGTCTGGAAATACCTTAGGGTCTCTTGATCATACTCAAGTCTGAACTTTTCGGTGAGCTTAATACCAAAAATCCTTGATGTCTCTCAGGTCTAGTGCCCTGGAGCAAAGCTCCAATTTCAAGTTATAAAAAAAACATATAAAAAAATTGTGTCGAAGCAAAAAATAAAAATGAAATAGTTATCGAACGAGGTTTAAATAATGATGAATATTTGAAGCTAAAAATTATGTTGGACCTAAATGTATACAGATTGTCACTCTATTGCGACTAGTACTTGGACGTTTCAAAAGAATGATTACTAGTTTCTATATAACTTATAAGAAATCAAAAGGATTGAAGTTCATTTGATATAAAAAGATTGTGTAGTGTACTTGACTGATCATCCTTTGCACAACAATCTGTTTCTCCAGATTATGATAAGAATAAGCTTGCTATGAATAGCATTCTTGACTTGATAGCTCATTGTTGCTGGTTGAATATTCATATTGTTCCACCACATGGGATAGTTTTCGAGATAAGAATAGCAGAAGGGTATGGTGCCAGATGGTCAAAAGATGGAAACAAGGTATCGTTCTCATACAACACCTTTCTCTTGTTTATATATTCTCAATTTATGTTTGGTAATGCCATAAAGTTATATGAAAATTACTGTTTTCCAATTTTTCAAGGAAAGAAATGTTTTTTTAGTACAACACGTGGGATGGGGATTCGAACTCACAGTCTTTTTGGTTAGGGAATAGGTGTCATTACCGTTGAGTTATGTTCACTTTAGCTCATTTATTCCTAATTTTACAACATTTTGAGGAAAGAATAATTTCCAACATTTCTTTCCTCAAAATGTTGGAAATTATGAATAAATTCGTTTAACAAATTTTAAAGATTCATAGCTCTTCTTGGGGAGTATGTCCTTCGTAAGAGACACAACTTTAAACGAAAGGGTATGTCCTTTCACCCAGGGACGTGCAACTATTTGAATGCTATAAATATATGGTTTCTTTCAAAATTTCTTCTCTTTTCTATGTAATTGCTTACATACTATCGAGTTCATAGGGTCTTGTAGTTACAGTGTTGTATCCATCATATTCTAGGATTCTCTTGTTCGTTATTCCTTGAACGTCGTAGAGGGAACAAAATTGTTGGAAAAGAAACTACATCTCTATTGGGACGAATTGATTTCATTATGTTTCTTTTTTTTCCTATATTACCAAATACCAACATTAAGAAACTGTACTAAAAAAAAAAATAATAAGAAACTGTATGCTAAGTGAGAGTTTATCCATGGAGAAATTAGTTGACTACTTCTTGAGAGATCATAGTCTTGATAAACTTTTTTCACCATTCAGTTCATTGGATTTCTGGAGCCATACATGGAAGATGGACATTTGAAGGGATGGAAGCACTAATCTTCCTTTGAAGATGATTTTTTAAGGTAATTACTTTTTAATATTTTCACTGTTCTATGCTGTCCTTGGAGTCCCCTTAGCAACAGGAAATGAGATACTTGATTAAAGTAGAATCTTATGTCACATGATGAGATTTGCAAGAACAGTATGTAAGCAATAATTCATCTCTTGGAAATAATTATTTTATCAGCTCAACTATATGAATACCACTTGCAGTTTTGCACCATAATGCACATTTCATTCTCATACTTCATTGCACAGGTAAGCTGTTTCGATTTCATACGATACTATCGGTTTATCATGCTACAATTTGCTGATCTTAGCTTCAGAAAAAGAGTACCCATCATTTCTCAGAAATCCTACCAGATTCCTTCATTCTTTTTTCTCTGATATATGTATAGAACTTCATCTGGGTTTGAATCATATTGAGATGTGTACTGATTCTTTCGGGATTCTTTTCATTACTATACAATGGCCGCAGTTTAGATGGGTTAGATACATATCTTTAAATTATAAAGTTCATTTTATTCCGTCCTTGAAGTAATATGCTTGTATCTCTAATTTAGAAGTATATATTATTATCGGGTAAACTCAAGGTGCCACGTGTCACGGTCATACATTTTTCAACTGCGCGGCGTCATGATCTAAGCTCGACCATGCCCAGCCTTACGAGGAACTCTAGCCCCAATCTATTTTTCGCGCCCTTTGTGGCTTCGTCGGACCTTAGACAAGGTTCTTTCTTCCTCGACTCAGCTTCATTTCGCTTTTCCAACCATCTTGGTTCTCGGCCACTCGGCCCTCCCGCTCCTACGATGAGTCAGGACCTTACCGGGATGAGTTCTGACCTATAACGGGGTCAGAACGAGCTTAAAACGCCAACCGGGTACAATTGGGAGATTCCTGCCGCTTAACTATGTCAAAACTAGCTTATTGGGCCCAACGAACGCCTCTAAGACCATTCATGCCGAGAAACTAGTCAATAACGGGCTAAACGGCCTTACCGGGTACTGCCGGGATGATTCCTGCCGAGATCCGGACAAGGAATGACTAAACTTGGCAATCGTGATGAGTTTTGCCGCTTACGGGCCAAGACTAGCTTTTTCTCACTTACCGGGTGCCCACCAGTACTGTAGGATGCCACCCCGAGCATCGGGATGTCATCGGGCTTTGCTGATCACTTGGGCACGCATACCGAGAACCGACCCATGGACTTGTATTTATGATTGAGACTTTTCGGACATTCATCCATCAGAACATAATTGAGGCACGTCGACTCCCGCAACCGTGCCTTGTCGTTCGAGCATACCATACCGCATAATGGCCCCTATGTGCAACCTCCAGCCCATGGGACGAGGCGCAATGTCGGCATGGTGCCGTCCGACCCTGCCCTTGAGATTCCCATTCTCGAAGGAAGACGCCCAAGACCTTGGTCTTGCAACGCTCGCCCACGCCATGACACACGCATGTGCCATGAGGTAGCTCACTTAAGCCACAGGGCCCAGGGGTGGTAGAGAGCTAACACCATGCCTCCCCCTAAGGTACATTCTAAGGCATTCTTGGTCTGGCAGACATGTACGTGCAAAGTGGTGAGGAGTCACTCGCCAACCTAGAACGCACGTCTGAAATCCGATTGACACGAAACTTAGCGTCCTTGCATATTTCACTTATATGCATTTAACTCTAAAGCCGCTCATCCAAACTCTTGACGGAACCCTTACTTCTAGGGTCATGGCCCGGGGCCCCAACTGGCCCCCACTGAGCTTGTCACCGACACCACTGACATCGCCTTCGCCTTACATTCTGCATATGCCTTCTCTAGGCGTTCTTGAGTACATCCATGGGGTGTGATAGGTGATGCACCATCCTCCTTGGTCGCATCCTCAAAATAGCCCGACGGGCGACATATGCATGTCGCCACCACTTGTCCACTACGTGGGTGTCACAACCTATTCTCTACCAGTATGGTCGTGACACCACGCATTGATAGTCGATCAAGTTAAATGAACTAAAGTAATACTAGAAATTCAAATAGTTGCAAAATAGTAGAAGAAAGTGACTTCCATCTTTTATATCAAATTTACGACATGTAGGTTCTTTGACTACTGAACACACTTTTCCACAAGTTTTTATAAGGTGAATAATATTTCAATGAGGAATTTGTTTACATTTTGTTCATCAACTCCATGGAATAAAAAAATTCAAATCAGTTCCAAAATCATCTGATCTGAGTATAACCAACAAAATGAGAGGAAAGTTAAATCACAAGACCTATGCATATCTAAGATTTCAAAGCTTGAAGTATGAGTCATTGTCAAGAAAAAAAAGACGACGGTATGATAATCTACTGTCCCAACTAAGACGCCCTAGATCCATGTGTACCAATTAAATGTCTAGTTGCACGAGTCATCGGTTTAACCTCGATTAGGGGTGACGTTGAACATGTTTTAGGGATTATCTTTTAAACTTCAAAAGTATATATCAGACTCGACGTCATGTGATCAACTTTTTAATGGTTGAGGCCCTCGTAACAACATGTTTTGGTTTTTTTTCTCCTCAAATCAAAGGGGGAGTGACAAATTTTAGGGAGGAAAGAAAATTGAGAGAATAATAAAATATGATTTGATTGTATTCCTTTTTCTTCTCCCTCTTGATACAAACAAACCATCCTATTTTATAATTCATCATAAATAAAACATTTAAATTAAAATAATATCTAAAATTAAATGTAATTTCAATTCCGATCCTAATAGAAAATCTAAATTATCTAAATCTTAAATCATATCACTTTCACATCATAAATGAATAGAAGATGGGGAGGACGGACTAAATTATATATATATATAAAGTTTCATCGAATCGACCTGAACCAGATTTTCATATCCGCTTAACCGAACTGATTTGGTTCTTTTCTCTCTGCCCGAAAATCAAACGAACTCAAAAATTTGTAACCCCTTTAGGTGAGTTTAGAATTTAATTTAAAAAATCACTTGGACTATTTAACTAAAAAATTTGGCACTTCTTACTCGAGTCATACAACCCACCATTAGCATCGGAAACACTTCTTGTAATAAAACTTGATAAACAAGGGCCGTTTGATAATGACTTTATTTTTCAAAATTTATTTGGATTCTTGTTTCTTGAAAAAACAAAAGAACAAGAAACTGAATTTATTTTGATTTTTGCTTCTTAAAAAAAATAAAAGAAGAAGAAGAAACTGAAGTAGAAATGAGTTAAAATGTTATCAAACAATAGCTATAAAAAAAAAATAAGAAAAAGAGTTAATTTGTTTCTTATTTGGTACATTGGGTAGGGGTAAGGCAGTTGATATGTCACAATCTGTTTCTTGAGTGGGCATCAAATATTGCTGATAAAGATGCACCGACTTTGTCATTTGACTTCAATGTATGTTTTTTTCTTTCTTACTATGTACTCTTATGTCACTCTTGGTCATTAATATAATGCATCAAATTTTCTTTTTTTTTTTCCTAATTTTTTTCTAATTCTTCATAAATGATATTTTTGTTAAGGATCCAACGCGAAAAAGATAAAGGACCTGACAAATGTTTAATTATAGTATACATGAACTATTCCTCTCATTGTTAATTGATTTTGAGATACAGGTGAATGCTTTGCCAAACTCGTGTACAACTCTTTGAATGTGTATTGATTTTCGCTTAAACCATGCTTGGTTTYCTAAACTCTTTCTCCCCTGACCAAACAAAAAACCATAAAGCCAAGATCTTTACAAGATGTGCAGCAGAGAAGGAAGAAAGAAGAATGCTATGAGAGCTTGGACGGAATAAGGTTTAGGGGAGACCGCCCTTTTCTAACATGTGAGGGGAAGACTAGTAAAAGATTTGAGTTGTAAACTCGAATGAATATTGATATGGTATCAAAGTCCAACAAGTTCAAATGAGCATCTGTCCAAAAATTGAATCTTGTTAAAATTGACGAGCTCAAAAGAGCCACCATCTTGAGGGACATGTTGACTAAGGATCCCACATTGAATATTGATATTTTTGAGATTGTCTTTCTAGCTCGTGAGATCTCATTTAACTTTCTAATTCAATCTTTTTGGGTTGAAAATCAACAAATAGTAAAGAATAAAGATAAATGTGAAAATATTAAAGGAAAAAAAAATGATAATGGTGATATTGATTTATATCAAGATATGTAAATATAAAGTTTTCACTAAAATCAAAGATGGTACAAAGGTGAGAATTTTATTTTATTTATCTTTCGAGTTGAAAGGTGAGGCACTTGTTGAATATAGGAGATAAGTTAAAAACATATTTTGATGATAGTAAATTACAAAAGAAAAAGAGATGACATATTTTAGGTCGACACCCTCATGGGAAAAATGGATAAATGAAAAGAGTTCACTGTCCACTAGGACTAAAAAATGTACAAGGTTGTACGAGTGTGGAAAAGGTTTCGAAAACTGATCCAATCGATCTAAACCGACGAAACTGATGTTGATAAGTTAATTTGATAAATTGATCGATCGGTTGGTCCAATATGTAATTTCCGACCGAAACCGACCGAATGTGTTAAACATAATTGTTGAGGGTAAATCCGAGTAGGACACGTGTCGGGTTGTAGGGACGACAGCAAGGCATGGGACCACAGACGGTTACACACCGCAGGCGAGTGCATCATCACCTCTGTTGTACAACAAGAGCGCTGAACATTGCGATCTGGCTCTCGCAGACTGCACGTCGCAGGCCTGTAAGTAAAGGTACCACCCACTAATTTTCCGAGGCGTACACCCCGCCGTTAGGGTCTCGTACAACCTGGAACACCTCTTCCACCTCAACCAATGTCCTTCCTAGTCAGACACCCACGACTCGGCCACTTTTGCCAAGCAAGTGAAAAACCTGTCACTAAAATCCTAAAAGTGTCTACTCCTATTTTCTTTATTCTGATTTCCAACTTGAGCATCATACTGTATTAGGCAGGACACCGCACCAGCGTCGAGTTTCCTGGTTGAAGGCTTATTTGCTTCTTAGAGAATCCGAGACACATGGACCACTCCGAAATTCGCCATCAACAACAATATTAAAAAAATTAAAAAAACATTAAATACATTGCAATCTTTGCTCAAACTTCAGTGGCGCCTTAAGAAAACCAACCAAGGTGCTCTGATACCATCTCAAAACAACTATTAGAGGAGTAGTCCGCTTATATTATAAACCTTTGTGAGGTCCTTTATCTACTCAACGTTAGATCCTTGAACAATACGATCATAAACCAACCATAAAAATACACAAGCATGAGACTATCAGCCATTCTCTCTACTTCCAATATACAAACCTCAAATTTTCTCACTTTAAACATCGTGTTGTGTAGAGTCATATCTCGATGAGGCACAATTTAAATAACTTTTTGTTGACAGTATAGTTTCTTTTGTCTCTTTATATGAAAATTGATAAGTTGTTTAGTCAAACAAAGCCCCATAATTAGATGTAGATTGAGGTTTATTAAGAAACAAGTTGGTGTTTAATTAGCACGCTGATTGGATGTGTATTTTTAGTCTGTTCTAACTTTAAGAAGCAGAACTTAACAATGGTGAAAGCAATATTTGGATATTATTGCTTAAATGTGATTTTTAGTTATTGGCAATTTTAGTAAAAACAATTCAATTGTACTTGTCTATTTTCTTTAATTATACTATATTTGTTTTTAATTTGTGCTATTTAGTATATCTTTTCAATTGTCTTATATAAGTTTATCTAAGGGCTATATTCTCTCAATTTGAAATTTCTTTCTAATTAGGGTTTTTCTTTTAAATTTGAGGTCATTGTGGTCTAATTGGTTTTGACATTTCTTTTTTATCAATCCCATTTTCTTTTTGTATGGTGTCCTTGGAGCATAGCGAGTAGAGAATAGAGGGGAAAATAATATTATTTAGGGAAATTGTAATTGGTAGCTAAATTTTTATACATATTTACAAAAATGTCAACCTCTTTTGTATTTTGCAAATATGGTAAAATATTTGAATTTTATTTTCGAAATTTTTATTATTTCAGTTTTATCCTTATGATATCTTATATGCATCCGATGTATATTTGATATACGTCTGATTGATGTATATCTAATATACGCCTGATGGATGTATATCTGATATACATCTTATCTACATCTACATCTGATGTATATCCGATGTACCTTTGATATACATCAGATGTACGTATTATACATCTAATATACATCTTATGCACATGTGATGTACCTATAATTTATGATATATTAAATATATTTGTAATGATATACCTATGTATATCATACGTATGTCAATTGTAAACCATATTAGAAGTTATATTGGTAGATATCATAGATATATCATAAGTAAATCAATTGTATATCAATATGATATCAGTGATATATCAAAAACATATCAATAATACATTACACATATAATTACACATATATTAGTGGTAAATCAATAAATATTAAATAATATAATCATATAAGAAATTATATTAGTAGATATCATAGTTATATCAATGATATATCACTTGTATATAAGTAGTAAATCAGATGTATATCAAGTGTATATCAGATATATATATCAATGGTATATCAATGCTACGAGGGTAAATTTGACATTTTATTATTGGACCTCCGTTTTTTCTAAAAATTTTGCTATATTTGCAAATCTAAAATGTAGATGCTAAATTTGTTATTTTCTTAAATTTTTTTGCCGTGTTTGTAACTGCTATACTCTCAAATTGTTCAAGCATTATTTTTTATTGAGAGAGAAAATTCGATAAGTACAATTCTATTAGTTATTTTTAAGGAAAGTATGTGAGTAGTTTATTTTGAGATCCTAATTTTAAAATTGTCTATATTTTAAAAAAATTCAACTTGTATTTAAAGTCTGGACAAGAAGCGAAACTAAAAATTATAAGTATCCAAAATGAGATATTTTAAATAAACAAAACAAAAAATATGCGAAAAAGGGAGTTATGCTCACCGTGGTAGAAGTTATCTCACATCGAAAATGTAAGGTATGTTCAGACTGCTATAAAAGGAACTCATCAACTTGAGTTTTAATTATCTCAATTGAAATATTTAATCCTGATATACTGGGAGTGGATTTCCCCTTATGGGCTGTGGTTTTTTTTTTCGATTTGGAGTTTTTCCACATTAATTATTGTGTTTCTTTGCTTTTTTTAAATGGCATACAATGTCTCTCACTATAGAAGTCTCAACAAAAACCACCTAGCTTCTAAGAACTACAACAATGCGATCATGAATTAAAAAAACCTCACCAATTAACTTAAGAATTGGTTGCCAACGACACACTACAACCTGGAATCTCGTATTTGTCTCTCTGCTGTCAACACACTGCCTCACAGCCGCCCCTCAATATTTTGTGTAACAACACTCAAAACCTAAAATGAAATAAGAAGGATATATAGAACATCATCGCAGTATTGAGACGTTCCTGTAATGCTAAGCATTACAGCATCACTAAGTAACCCGCGCACGTCTCCATGTTTTTCTTCAAATTGTGGCAGCATTGAGACGCTAGCATGGCTTGCAGCATTTCATCACTATGCACAGCGTCTCAATGTTGTCTTCTCGGCTACCGTGGCTTGCAACATTTCTTCATTCCTCTTAGTTCTTTCTTCCATTGTTTTGGCTCTACCAATTCCAACAATACTTCATTCTAGTCGAATCCCTCTACTCCCAACCATGCTTACAAGGAATACTATTACTTAATTATATACCTAAAATCATCGTCGGAAACTAGGACGTGAAGGTTATGGTGCTGGGACCTTTAATGTTCTAGTGATGATCTAAATTTCTCTCAATAGTTAAAAACGGATAGTTAGAGAGGAAACTTTTAAATGTAAATTATCGATGTTGATGGATATTTCTTGAAAAATTATAAAAATAAAATATTCATAATAAATATTTAAATTAACAAATAAAAATTTCACAGTTTTTAAATAAGTTGCAAATTATTAATATTAATATAAAGTTCATATCAATGGTATTTTATTGATAATTTTTTATATTTCGTTGATTTTCTTTCTGCGATAATATTGAAATTATTGATTCATCTCTCTATCGATGTCGAATTCATAAACATATAAAAACATGGATGAAAATATGGACATATCAATAAATATTATAATACTCCCGATAGTAGGAATTCAACCTTCAAAACCTTAAATTATGAAAATATGGACATATGAATAGAAAAAAAATAATTTATTTCGGCACGCGTTTTTTTAACTGTCTGCATTGTTTCTCCGCGTGATTTTTTTTATCTGTGATTAAATTTCAAATTTGTTGCAGTGACGTGAGGATCACGTATCTAAGTTCCAAGGGAGGAAACAAGTGATCGAGTTCTATCTCTTAAATCCATAGTTTCAACTTTCAATTTATTGTTGAAAAAAAGAACTAAACTTTCAACTTATTCCTGTCCCAAGATATTAGCTTATTGAATGTACATTTTTCACTCACCTATGCAAATTATTAGAGGATATAATTAACTTCATATATAACTAGGAGGCCTAATTAAGTATTGATAAATGTTTTGTAAGTTGCAAAATATAGATACAAACATAGAATCATGGCATATAATGTTACTTCATGTTCTTTATTTGTACCGAGATTAATCTATACTGTATATAAAATGAGCGGTAGGAATTCGAAATTTGATCTTCCTATTTTGTCCTTAAATCTTAATATTTTTATTTATTATTTTAATGACATTTTTGTCATTCAACTCTCTCTCCCTCTCCAAATCTCGCAAATTTCACTAATTATTAATTCCCGTCCTCCCTCCCCCAACGCATCCCTCCTAAGTTTTTTTTTTTCTCTCTCTTTTTTTTCTTTTTAATCCTTTATTTGAGTTAAAATTAACAATAAAAAAAAATAAGGAGGAGAATGCGAAAGTTTGAATAGGATGGTTGTCAATTTGTTCTTAAAAGTTAATTATAAAATGAATGGCGTTATCTTTGTTTATATAATTAATGGAATTTCAAAAATTATAGTGTTTTAATGAATTAAATTTAAATCATAAAATATAGTAGAAAAAATTTTGATTTAACTCAAATTAATTCAATAATTATAACATTTAATTATATTTCCCAATAGTTAATTTAACACCTCTCTCATTTTCCACAACTATAAAATGACTCTTTTTCGTCTCTCGTTTCGTGATTCAAGCTATATTTTGTTTTCTTTCCTATCCTTTCTCTCTTGATTTTTCATTGTTAAATCTCTCTTTTACACCCTTAAAATATTATCACCAGTTATTCATGAAAAATTTCTAACTTTTCCTTATCCTTGCACATCATCAACATTTTCACTTTCAGCCCAAATGTTGTCATCAACATTTCACTACTACAGTTCACTTAAATTGTGATTTCATCAGCTTCCCCCATCAAATATTAAGTTTCATGTTCTTATTTTCTCAAATATATATAAAATTTTTTCATTTCTATGTTGTCGTGTAGAAAATTTCAGTAGAATAATGTCAATTGAATTATGAGTGGACTCTATTGTTCTTTATAATGTATTGCTTTATGGAAAAGATGAGAACAAAAAAACTAAGCAAAGATCTAAGAGATATTTTTTTTTTCCAATGAGAATAGCTAGTAAAATAAAACTAAAAATACCACGTCCATCGCACATGTTTCTTACTGGAAACTCAAAATGAACTTACTCCCAAGCACCAAAGCCCTCCACTCTTGCATTAAAAGATGAAAATATGTGAAAAGAATTTTTTACCAAAAAAAAAACATAAGGGTCACATCTAATCTCATCAATAGAAGACACATAGGGGCCAAAGAGAAATTGAATAGAATTTAACTACACACTTGTGCAAGAAAACTTGTATGGGAACAACTCATCCTATAATATAGGATGCATCCAAATAATAGAATACAAAACTACATATCTATCTTACAAGATCCTAGGTTGATTACTCACTCTTATCTCATTCCTTAACCTTTAGGAATTAAACGATGTTTTTTCTTTCTAGTTCAACAATTTACAGAGTATATAAAAAGTGGGGATAGAGAGATTCGAACTTATGACCTGTTTGTCAGAGATATATGTCAATTACCGTTGAGCTATGCTCATATTATCTTTAAGTTGGCTAAGTTTACCGCTTGACTTAGGAGTTGAATGATTAATCTCAAATTGAAAGAATATAGGCTAAGAATTCTTACTAGGATTTTAAAATTTAGAGTTAGCACCCAATGAACAAGGACAGTTCTTTGTAATTATTGACCTTATAACATATCACTTAGCTAATATATCCTTGGCTACTCTCAAGAACTAAGAAGGTACCTTTGTAGAGTATCCTAATATTTTTTTCTTTATTTATAAAGAAATTCAATCTTCTTTTCTCTTCACAAGTTGAACCTTCGCAAAGCATTATGTGGTAAGACTCGAAATAAAGACTAAGTTTTATGGGAACCTTCTCGAAAGAAATTGAACGAGAGGAAAGAAATATATATAGAGACATTTATCAAGAGATTCTTAATAATTTAGGCTTATATTTATAGAGACCCGGAGATAAAATTTTAGCCAAAATAAAAGCTATATTTTAATATGTCTTAAATTAAAAATATATTTAGTACTCAAGAAAAAATATATGTATATATATATTAAGAGATATTTATCCCATTTGAATCTTTTTTCTTTAAATATATTGAATACATTAATACATTATTACCTTTAATATTAAATAATAATCTAGTTCATTAAATATTTCTTTTGTGTATATATATACATACTTTTCTTCACTACGTTAATAAGTTATTCTCTTTAATTTTTAATGAATCCAAATATATATATATACCTCTGAAATGTATCTAATATTTTAATTAGTTATTTTCCTTAATATTTAATATAATCTAATATATTAGCTAAAGTGAGCATAGCTCAGTGATAATTGATATATGGTTGTGAGTTGGATCTTCCATTTCACCCTCACATCTTGTATTAAAAAAAACATCCAATACATTAAATACGAAAAATGTGATTTACTTGAATTTTATTCGTTTCCAACTAAACCAACAAACCTCGAAGGTTAAGGTACTCACTTCTTCATCGAAGGTCCAATCCCTCGTCCCACGTCTCCTATAATATTAACAAAGAAAGGGAAAAAAACCCAAGATTTGATCCTAGTTATCAATTCCAAACAAACCATAAGCAATTTCTTTGTTTGTATTCTAAATGTTAATTGAGTGGGTCTCACCCAAAGTGTGCATTTTGCAGCTAAATATCACCTCTCCATTTCAATTACAACTTTGACCAATTGCCTGTTAATTTGAATGGTTAAAAACACAACCAAAATTTACGTACGTTGGCAACATTAACCTAAGCCTAAGGAGTGAATCAACATTTTCATAATATCACAAAAAAGTTACAAAATATAAAAACATAGATGTATATCAATAAAATATCATAGATAAAATAATAAAAATAACTTTTAACTTATTTAAAAAAGGTAAATTGTTTATTTATTATGGGTTTTTTAATTTTATAATTTTTCTAAAAATATCCATTCATAATTAAAACAAGACCTCAACATTCGATCGATATCGACATCTACGATTAAAATCTTGATTTAAAATGTTAGTACAATGGACCAAATGGGTAAAACAAGGTTGGAGTAAGGTGTCAAAAACTGGTCTCCTATTTTAAACTTTTAGCTTATGTTGTGATCTCCAAACATTTGGCCACCAAATTAGGGTTTATTTTCCAATATATTTTCTATATTCTCTAATAGGGATAGGGGGCATTTGGGGGCATTTGGGGGCTTGTAGGTTATTTCCTTTTTTTCCTTCCTTTCCTTAATAATTATTTACCATTTTTCAAGATTCTTCTAAGGCAGGCAGCATACAATAGCAAAAGACAAACTCCATTTCTTTCACTTGTTTAATTTTATGATAAATATATGTTTAGGAGCGGATGTTTTAAAAGTTTCAATTTCATCTTCGATGTAACGACATCTTTTTAATTAAGTCCGTTCATTTTGTCACTAAACATGAAAATTAATGATATCTTTTAAGTTCTTTTAAAAGTATTTTAGTATATTTTAGTTTGATTAAATAGACAACAATACTGGTCTATAAAATGAAAATTTTACTCATTTCATACAAAATAACTTACTTGACATGAAATTGTTAAGTTGTTATAGAAATTTGAGCCATTAAAATGCTGGTAAAAATTACTATTTTAAATTCGTATATCATCATTATTTTAATATTTAGTAATTGCAAGGATTTTTTTTTCCTTAAAAGTGATTGCAATGACTTAACTAAAGAAAAATAAAACATAAAAGATGAAATTAAAACTTTGAAAAAATACCAAACATTAGGAACTAAAAACATATAATCCGCATTAACTTTAGTACTTTCTTTATTGGCGGGCTAAATTATATAGTATGTGCTAACTAGTTTTAGATTTGCCAACATGTGCTTAGCTCAGCGTAATTGACACATGTCTCTGACAAGGTCACAAATTCAAATTCTCCACACATTTGTTGTACTGAAAAAAAGAAAAAAGGAAAAAAAAAACTAGTTTTAGATTTATCTTTAATGTTCTTTAAAAAAAATGAAGGTAAAATTGATACTTTAAAATACTATTTGATAAAATTAAAATAAACTCAGGATTAATATGAGCTCAAAGTTTCCTTCGTAATTTTCAAAACTTCTTTGTAATGATTTCTTTTCGAGCCTCGTTCTAGAGAACTTTAAACGACACTATTCCATAACATTTTATATAATATAATTTAGTTTATTTTAATTTTGTAAAATTTCAAAAGGTGTTGTAGATTTTTTTTTCTTTTTTATTTCTTTAATTAGAATTGAATGTTTAATTGTGTGATTGAGATAGGAAAATAGGAAGAGAAAGAGAGGGAGATTTTTGAAGTTCCCAAATGGGGGCAAAATTTGAAAGGAGAGAGAGGTGTATGATTTGATGATATTTATGAGTGGAAGAATGTAACATCAAAGTGTGAAAGTAGTTATTCTATTCTACTTTATTTAGGGTTTGGGTCCTTTTGATGCATTGCATCTCTCTTTTTAATAATTTTTCCCACTTATTGAGCCAATCATTTGAGTCATCATAGCCATCTTTCAAAGCTGCAAAATATTCCCATATCTTGCTTTCTTTAACTCAAACCCTACTTTTCTTTTTCTTGTAAATATTTTTTAGTGAAAAGATGTAAAGCAAAAGGTGAGAAATTTAAATGGTAATCTAATAAAACTTAAATATCAATTCCACTTTATGAATTGTTTATTATTATGGGGCAAAAATGACATGTCACGCGTCAAGAAGCCAACTAAGTTATCTTGGTCGGGTCAGGAAACTAACTCTGCACAATCGAGCACACTGAAAAGAATTCGAGGGTACTTGCAATAGGACTGAGTGCTGCTAAAGATTTCGTACGATGGACAGCCAGTAGGCAGAGTGCTGAGACACCATGTACCCAAACTGTTGCACGCCACTAAGGATTACATAGGACGCCGTCAAGCCCTTCGCCTACACGACAGTGGGAGATAGAGGATGTGATGATCTTTGCAAATCTTTGGCCCAACCTACCTCTCCCTTGTGAATGCCCATGGGAGTGGTAACCTCCCCTTTACACTCATCTCCATCTCATATAAAAAGAGAAGGGCAACCCTAACGAAAGGTAAATCACATTTCCCTACATAGTTCTTAGTGATTCTACACACACTCAAAGTAGACTCTCATTCTTGAGATTCCCAGTACGTCATTTTTCTGCTCTATACCAGTTTGCTCCTATTTGAATTCTAGCGTAAGCATCGAAGTGCATTCAATAGAGTACAACACTTGTGCAAGTTTTTTGTATGTATAGGTAACAAACCATCAGAGACGAAGGCGTACATGGCACCCAAATGACACCTCGCATACCTCACCTAGAATCGACATCAATATTTATAAAATTTAATAAATTTAAATATTAAAGTTATATAAATTGAATTAATGATAAAATCCTAAAATTAAAAAGAAAATGAAGTTTAAATTATACAAAATACCTCTCATGGAAGTAGTTTGGTGCCTATAAAATTACAAAGAAGTGGACTCTATCCTATTTTTATTCTGTAAAAATGAAAAAAGAAATATCTCCACTAGCAATTATTTCTTAAAATATTAAAACATGAAAAGACTAATAAAAAAAGGGGGTTATTATTTCCTTCCTCTGCTCCTCTGTCTCATGTTTGTAATTGTGTCTGGCCATTTTTTGTAGGTCTTTTTTTTTCTTTTCCTTTTCAGTGCTTTAATTTTTTTTCTTTTGCAAAATACATAATCTTAATAATAATAATAATAATAAACAATTTTGCCCATAACCTATATTGTTAGTTAAGTATTTCCCAAACATCTTAAAAGTTTCAAATTTAGTTACCTCCCCAATCTTTTAATTTGATTAGGCTTCTCAACAAAAATTGAAAATAGAAAAGTTTTTTTTTAGCTAATTAAAAATGGAGTGTATAGTTAAACTTTTAAAATGTCAAGGACAAGATTGAAAACAACTACATAAATCGACATATATTTTGTGTTTCTAGTGAATTTTGATCTAGTTTGAGGACTTGTAAAATTGGATACGGTCGAACTTAAGAGTGAGTTTGGTGAGGAAGACATGCACAAAGGAAATAAATACTCAGACGCTCAACTCAAATATAAGAGATTGATCTTAGGTCTCAAGCCAAGCTTAGATTCTGTACTAGAGTCAAACTGAGTGCTTCTATTAGGGGCCATTTGTTTTTTTTGGAATGTAGATGTCTGCATCTTCAGATGCTTGGAATCTCATATGCCCGGAATTTTAGATGTCCGGAATTTCAAATTAATCACGTTTGCTTTGTAGGAAAATTTATAAGGAATCGGGAAATATTTTTTATAACTACATTTGTTTTACAGGATTTATTCATGAGAATATTGTAAATTTATGTAATATTCCAAAAATGCCCTTAGCGGTCGTCATATAATTTACATGTTAAATTTAATATTATTTGGATTCATATAAAAATTGTACTTTTATTTATTTAATATTATATTTTTATGTCAATTTTAGTTCAAGTTTGGTGACTATTGGAAGAGTAAAATAAACGAAAAAGATTGCACCCTAAATTTGAATTAAAAACAAATTAAGATATTATACCATTAACTAATATTTATTTTATATCTAAATGTAGCATATAAATAAAATTATATTTAGACGTTTATCAATGAATTAGTGCATACATTTATTTTTAAAATAAGATAAAATAAATGAGAAATAAATATTATTGATGAAAAATATTATAGAACAAAAACGATGAATGACAAAATTGTCAAAAGAAGATGTCATCAACATGGGAAATCTAAGAAACCCATGTTATAGGACATCTAAGATTGTCCAGATGCCTCCCGCATAGGCATCCTAGGATGCACAGGCATCTAAGAATACCCGGGAATCCAACATTCCTATCAAACAAAGACGGGCATCTGGATGACCATCCCGTGGGAATTTGAGATTCCCATAAAACAAACGGTCCCTTAGGAGTTAGGTGATAACGACCTCGAACTATTCGATTGTACTGTCAAAAAATCAATTGCACAAGATCGACCTATCAGGTCTTTAAGATGGGAGCATGCATTACCTTTGACTAATGGGAGTTTGACCGAACTTACAAGTCACCTTAAGGTCGAATTTTAAGGTCGGCCATATCGTATCTCCGATGTTGCAGGAAAAGATCTTACATACTACTCTTTTCTAATTCTCCAGGTGACAAGTCTATTTTTAACCTCCAACATTTTTTTTTTTAATTTAAAAGGGAAAAAAAAAAGTAACAAGAAGGACGAGGTGTTGCCTGCAAAATCTAATTGGCCAACATGTGAATATAGAAATGAATTGTACTTTGCAATTATTAATTATAATTGACCAACATGAGATCCTTTTGTTTGTATGAAATAATAAATCAAAGGCATATATTTATAATTTGGACTGCATATTATATATGTTGTCTTGAATATTGAATTATGTTGTAACTAAAGTATATGCCACAAAACCAACCTACTTTTTGTTTGTCATTTTCTCTAATTTTCATGTTAGGAATAATCAACATCTTGATACCATTAATATTCTATGTAACGAAATACATCTCTATCTAACTTATTTTTGTGATTAATAAACTTAATAATCATTAAATTGTTTTGACTTTAGTGTCATTTTGTCCCTATGATTTTTTTTAATCTTAAACCGGTTCAAATTTGAACTAACTCAAAATTGAACCAATTGCACACTTGGACATTACTTATACACATCGATATGCCACTTCGTATTTGTGTTAAATCTAACCCAATTTTTAATGGTAGGGACTAAATTGTTATCAATTCAAAAGTACATTGAGTAAATTGTTATTTTGAAAGTCCAGGGACTAAATCGTTACTTTCACGGGAGTTCTTTGAGACCAAATGTATTTTTTTAGCCTAATTCATATAATATGTCTCATTTTCAATTTTGTCTTTTTTGATGTGGTTAAAAACAGTCTGAGAACAGTTTGTGGAATTTAACCAAATTGTAACTAAATTGAAACTTTATAATGTTTAGGGACTTAAATGAAATTAATCTAAAATCATATGAATTAAATTTAAAAAAATGGTTGTATCACCAAAGAAGATAAGGAGCAGCTTGTCTAAATCATAGGGACTAAAATGAAATCAAACACAAACTATTTCTAAACTGTAATCTTTTAGTAGACACATTCAATAGTCAATAACGCTCACTAATGAATTATGAATCCGAGTCTAGATGGATAACATATATATTACTATGGTTCAAGATTGATGGTTGAATCCCGCCCTATCACGGTTGAACTCAAAGAAGGAGAAAACAAAACAAACCTCAATAATGAGTTCATTTTGGTTAACTTAGCTTGATGATGTCATGTCTTAGGTTTAATTATTATTATATTATGTAAACAAAGAGTTGGTGTTATGTAACTTCAAGCAACCAATAAATGACAATTAGAGCTTATTTTAAACTAATATATATCCCAAAAGTATAATGCACCATTAAATTAATTATATAATCATTGTCACATATTGTGTTTGCTTTCAACTAAAGAAAAAATGGATTTTTTGTTTTCTTCTTTCAAGATTCCTTTGTTGTTATCTAAAATAACGATGAACTTATTGTATTATTATATCTATTTGTGGGTTACTTTACAATATCAATCGTGATTAATATTATCAGGTCAAAGTTTAATATTTTTTGGGACATAAATAGTAGTGTACTAGACGGGACTTTTTTTTAGTACAATATGTAAGAGTGAATTCAAATTCACGACCCTTTTCTTCTTAAGATTGTGAGTTTGATCCTTCACTCTCACATGTTGTACTAAAAAAATTACGACCTTTTAGTCGGAGATATGGTGTGTTCAAATTGGTGATATTAATGAGTTGTTATCTCCTAGGTTTTTTAATATTTTGTAGAAATTTCAAAAGGGATTGATACCAAGGATTAATATAATATAAGTAAATTAAATTAATTCAATGCTTTAAATATTTTCTAAATCGTAAGTTGAAATGAGAAGGTTTGAACTTGGAAAAAATAAAAAATTAATTAAACTTTGTCAGTTGAAATATCACACCACACAACCATTCAAACAACTTTGTATTGATAGTATTTTAATATTATGCTAAAGATATATTTTTGTTTTTCGATAAATTTTTCAATTAAATTTTTTTCATTACAAGACGTTAAAATTTGTTGACAAAATGATGATGCAACATTAAACACATTTTATTAATTGAGAAGAAAATAGAAATAATATCCTATTAATTTGATAAAATAGACAAACCCTCCTATAAAATAAAAAACATTGACCATTAACTTACTCTAAAATGTATTGTTGGAATGGATAGTAGATTTATTTGAAATGTTAATATACTAATAATCACAATCTTATAAAAGAATAATCTTTTTTAAATTCACTCTCATGATCCTCTTAATTTAATGACATATGGTGATAGTAGCTGACATAAACATAACTTTATCGGTAGAGGTAATTTACCAATCGTCCATATCAACATGGGATGTCTGACCACACTACCGGAACGTGGATTGTTGTCCCGCTGCGGCCTCTGACCGTCCGTCCCGTCCCGTCTTTCTTTGGCTAAGAAAGAGAATATAAAGGGCCTTCAAAAGAGAGCAAGTGAGAACAAAGAAACTCCATAGGTGGGGCCCAACAATCAAAAGAGGGCGGACTTAGTTCGCCCGACTAGGATAATTGGAAAAGATCAAACCAATTTGAGACTCAAAATAATACAAATGTGCATTTTCTCTCTGAATCGAGATCGTATGTGGGGGTGGGGATCGAACTCACAACCTCTTAGTTGGAGATTTATGTCAATTACCGTTGAATTAGGTTCATTTTAACCCAAAAAAAATAGCCTTAATATTGTTTAATAAATCTCAATAATTTTCTCCTCAACAACTTTGCCATTGTTAATTTTTGTGGAGGGGTGATTGGACCCCAAAAGGAAAATTTTAAGCACTTTTAGAAAAGGCATGAGGTTGAAAGAATCTTTATTTCCCAATATTCTTCTCCACTATGTTGAAACTAATAGCAAATTTTTATTATTTTTTCATTAATTTTATCTATCTTCGTATTTGTTTCTTATGGATTTTAATCCATAACATTAACATGTTTCTTACTAATGATCATATTTTTAATTTTTATTTATAAAAGCTAATTAAGTTGACTTGTCAATCCGAACACAACTCAACTGGTCAAGACCGTTGTCCATTAGTCTAAAGGAGCTAGGATTAATTAAAAATTAGTAATTCTTACGTGTTTAAATTTTTCTACCACGAAAACACTTAACCTACGATTAATTTCTAAAAGACAACCAAAGTATATATTAGGAATGTTAAGTGTTACAAGAATGCACTTAAAATATTTAGAAAGCAACACCAAGATATATGTGTTGAAAAATCACACAATATGCTATCTTTATATATAAAGAAAAAACAAACATATTTATATGCATTATTTTATTATTTCATTAAATAAAAATCATTTAAACAAATAAAATCTTCTGGAGTTTGTTGATCAATTTTTCTTGGGAATGAAGCATTAAAATTTGCTTATAATACAATCAAATCATTCATTCTTCCTTTTATGCAATTCATCTCTCTTTTCAATTGCTAAAAGCAAACACCTGAGTTTCTCTCTCTAAGCCCTAAAAATGTCAACGTCACTCCTAGAGTTTGCAATATATAATATAATATAATATAATATAAAGGAAATGAATTGGTTGATAAATTCTTTGTTGTATGCTCACTTTCATACTTATTTGGCTTTAGTTTATAAAGTTTGATTTGGTCTATTTGTTAACTTTTTATATTGTATTATATAGAAAATTTAATGCCTTGTTTGTTATGGTAATTTAGTAAAAGTTAAGATTATGTAAACTCTTCATTTTCCAAAAAAAAAAATTATGAAAATTTGTTTAACAAAAGATGGAAAATTTGAACTTGGGACGGCTAGAAAAAATTACTTTTGAAAATGCTATTATTTAAAAGTTACCAATAAAGAAAATTGCTAATAAATAAGTAGATTTCTAAAAATAAAAACCAAAAAACAAAAAGTTAATGGGTAATATTTGGAAATATCATTTGCACATGTGGTTTTCTAAAACTCACTGTAAATTTCATCTTTAAAAAATAATTGCAAATATAGCAATTTTATAATTACTACTAAATCAATGGTTAACTCAATTAATAGTAATCCGTTATCAATCTAGCTAGATATTTCAATCTAGATATTGATGTTAAAGCGAGCATAGCTCGGCCATAATTGACATATATCTCCAACCAACCGAGAGGTTGTGAGTTCGATCCTCCACCACCCCACCCCACATGTTCTATTAAAAAAATCTAGATGTTGATCAACAATAATCTTAATATAMCAACAATAATCTAGATGTTGTTATATTTGTAACTGCTTTTATATATTTTGTGCATCTTAGTATATTATTTAACAAACATAACACAGCGGCAATTGACATATATCTCAAACCAAGAGGTTAGTTGATCATCAATTCCCACATATTATACTAAAAACACATGATATTTAGATCCGCAATTATTTCATTTAATGTGGTATTTTGCAATTTTCATGTGAAATATGCTAAAATTAATTGAAATTACCTCAAACAAAAAATCTCAAGTTCTAGATACTAAAATAAGACTTCCATATAAAACTTTAAAACTAGGACCAAAACAAAGCAAAACAAATATAAATATGAAAGTTTTTTTAGTACAACATGTGGGGGTGGATGATCGAACTTACAACCTCTTGATTTGAGGTATATGCCAATTATTGCTGAGGTATGTTGGTTTTGGTAAATATAAACATGAAAGTTGAAATATTAAAACAAAATTTAAATAAAATAAAACTATATAATATGAATTTAATATAGGGAGGGAATGAGACATGCATTTAATCATAAGTCCAATTATTAAAATAAAAGCTTTTTCTCAACCAAACTTTAT
>NW_019104522.1:260609-283368 GCF_001995035.1 Momordica charantia | reverse complement strand
TCAAGGAGTGTGCCAAAGCCATCTCTGAAAAGGACTCCAACAAAATCCACCATTTTCTGTGGATGTTGAACGAGCTGGCCTCCCCCTATGGCGATTCCGATCAGAAACTGGCCTCTTACTTCTTGCAAGCGCTGTTCTGCAGGGCCACGGAAACCGGGCAGAGCTGCTACAAAACCCTAGTCGCCGTGGCAGAGAAGAACCACTCCTTCGACTCTGCTCGAAGGTTGATCCTCAAGTTTCAAGAGGTAATTGGTGTTAAATCACCGCTAAACTCAAAAGCTTATGTAAATTATTTATGGTAAATTTAATTTTTTATTCATATTTTTAAGTATTCTCAAGATATAACAAGTGTTTATAAATATTAATTGGTATGGAATTAATAATACAAGAGTTCACCCTCTAGCATCATGTTAAATACCTACTAAATCTCAAAATCTTTAAATTTGATCTTTTATTTCTAATTTGAACTCTTCTTTTCTTTCACTTGAGGATTTGAAAATTAACACAAATTCCAACAAGTTATCATCCATATTAATGGGAGATTGGAAAGAAACACGGTAATTCTTATTCTAATATCATGCTAAATCACTATTTTCTTTTTCTTTTGAATGGATAGTATTAGAAATGGTGAGGGACTCGAAATGTTATTCATATTTTAAACTATAATTAAGTTGACGAATCAACACCAGTAAACCTTAAAAGCTTAAGCTGATAAGCTACGGTTAAATTTGATCTTTTTATCACGCAGGCGAGTCCGTGGACAACGTTTGGGCACGTGGCTTCGAACGGTGCGATTCTCGAGGCACTCGAGGGAGAGACGAAGCTCCACATCATCGACATTAGCAACACTCTCTGCACCCAGTGGCCAACCCTACTCGAGTCGCTCGCCACCCGAAACGACGACACGCCGCATCTCAAGCTCACCGTGGTGATAACAACCACAATAGTGAAGCCAGTGATGAAGGAAATTGGGCAAAGAATGGAGAAATTCGCAAGGCTAATGGGAGTCCCCTTCGAGTTCAACCCCATAACAAATCTCAACCACTTGACCGAGCTCACAAAGGAAGCCCTCAAAGTTGAAGAAGACGAAGCCATAGCCATAAATTGCATTGGAGCCTTGAGGAGAGTGAGAATAGAAGAAAGAAACAATGTGATCACAATGTTCAAGTCACTAAACCCTCGAGTTTTGACAATTGTGGAGGAAGAAGCCGATTTCATAAGCTCCAAAAATGACTTCCAAAAGTGCTTTGAAGAGTGCCTTAGATTCTACACTCTCTACTTTGAGATGTTGGAGGAGAGCTTTGTGGCAACAAGCAATGAGAGGTTGGTTTTGGAGAGAGAGTGTTCAAGAAGCATAGTGAGGCTTTTGGGGTGTGATGAGAGTGAGGGAGAAATGGGAAGTGAGAGGAGAGAGAGAGGGAGGCAATGGAGCAAAAGGCTGAAAGAGGCAGCTTTTTCCTCAGCTGGGTTTAGTGATGATGTGATGGACGATGTCAAGGCCTTGCTCAAGAGGTATAGATCCGGCTGGGCGGTGTCGGATCGACCCGCCGAAGAAGAAGAGGATGCCGAATCAAGGGTCGGAGCTTACTTGACGTGGAAGGAAGAATCAGTGGTGTGGGTTTCAGCATGGAAACCCTAGGATTATTGACCGAGAGGCCGTAACAATGTGGCGGAAGGTTTTATATCGCTGAAGCTAGAAACGAAACACTAAAAAATTGTAGCCCGATTGGATTCGGAGGATGAATAATTTTCACTATACCACTATATATTCATAAAGTTGGTTTTTTTTTTTGGGCCATGAAAATATTATATTATATTATGTAGATTTTTGGGTATTACTTTGTTTTTGTTTTGTATTCAAATTTATATATTGTTTCTTAATTTCTTCTTGGGAGAGGGTTTTTTTTTCTTGTTGATGTGTGTTATTGCCTTTGTTTTTGCTTGGTTTTTCTTTTCCCATGGACTTTTTTGATCTATGGAGTTTGTGACTTTCCAAAGCCAAACACATCCCAAATTTTGGCTGGATATTGCTTAGTTTCATCTGTGTATTTGTTAGCTATTGTGAGTTTGTAGCAACTTCTTTACATTTTATGATGAACTCTAGCAATAGGAATATTCTATGGAGTGTATATATAGACATACATATAAATTTGATCAACATTTTATTTTATTTTTTTGAGGAGGAACAATGAGCATGAAAACAAAAGAATAAAAGTTCTCAAAATAGTTATGGGTTTGGTTGATAATACCCATTTCTATATATATATATATTGAAGGAAAAAAAAATAAGTCCTTTCTAAAAAAGTAAGATTAAACCAAATATAACTTCCCAAGTTATATGTTTTGTTCTTGAAATTTCTTTTTATTACCAAAAAACAATATAAAGGAGCTACTACTAAAGACAACTTTATTTCTTTGAGGGAAAAAAACATAAAACTAAAAAGCTGTTTTAATAATGGCAGTTGGGACATGGGGCTTTGTAGTTAACCTACTATGACGTCTTGTGTTCGAGTCATGCATTAGTCACGGTGTTGCTCAGCATAGGCGTGACGAGCTCCAGTTATAAAAATCCACTAGCATATAACTTAAACGACATTGATTCCGAAAAAAAAAATAAAAGAAAACAACATCCAACTATATATACACAAAATTTGGTGATTCTTTTGTAGGTAGCAAGCTGAAAGGTTATTGGAATTTTTGTGGTTGGATGTATCAGTTTGGGAGCTGGGAAAACAACATCCATATCCATATATATTAGAGAGAACAATAGAGAGATCTACTGGCTTTCAAGTGTTTGTAATGTATAATATTCTTTCAATTATAAGGGCTGACATGTCACAAAAAGGGAAAGTTTGGGAACAGGGTTTTAATCATACAAAATTTCAGTTCCTTTTCTCATTTGGGTTTGAGAGAGAGATATTTTATTACAACCAAATGTGACGGTAGGGATAATTTGAACCTTCTAACCTATACAAAAATAGGTACCTTAGCTGCTAATTAAGCCAGACTCGTTTTAATATGTAAATAATTTTGAACCTCTGACCTCGAGGAAAAAGGTAGATACTTTAACCGCTAAGTTAATTATGCTTTGTGTTAAGGATTCCACATTGAAAAGATAAGAGACCTAACAAAAATTTATAATATAAGTGGATTATTCTTCCCATAGCCAATTAATTTTGAGATCGAATCTCATGAATATTGATATGGTATCATAGCCCAAAAGCTCAAACGAGCCTCGAGGGGTTGTAATGTAAGGAGGTAGTCTCTTCTATAGTCAATTAGTTTTGAGGTGGAACCCTACGAATATCGATATGCTCGTGGTGCATGGGAAAATAATTTGAACCTCCAACCTCAAGGAAGAAGTAGATATACCTTAACCGTTGAGCTATGCTTTGTGTGTTAACATGTAAATAAGTTTGAACCTTCTTCTACCTCAACTTCAAGAAAAAAGTAGATACTTTAACGGCTAAGTTATATCCTCGTGTTGACAGATAAATAAATTTTTCTTCCCAATTTTCAAAACACGTTTACGACGTAACTATATACCAAAAGAGGTAATTAAAAAGTTAAAAGACAGCCTTTCAAGAAAGGAAAAAAGAAAAGGTTAAAAAGACACTTTCACATTAAAGGAAAAAAAAACTAAACCCCCTGAACCTAAAAAGCTTACTTTTATAAATTACAACATATTTAATAATTTTGATATATTAATAATCCTCTTCAAATATATATACGTAAATAAATGAGCGCAAAGTTTAATAGATAAAAAATTATTATTATCATTATTATTATTATAGTACAACAAGTGGGGTTCAAACTCACGACCTTTTCGTCGGAGTTTATATATATATTATACAATAAATTGGGGTTTGAGCTCACGACCTTTTCATCGGAGATAAATATCCTTGACGAGCTGACTTATATTTAAGTTGGCATATAAACTAAATCATCATTATTAAATCTAATAATTTAAGTTGATATGTTAAAGGTTATCTTTTTAATATATTCTTATCACCAAGCACACTATTTGAAAGAGGTTCAAAATATGTTTCATTTTAACTTAAACAAAGCCATTTTTAAAATATGGAAAAAAGAATATGTTCAAAAGCATTATCCTTTAGAACTATTTGATTTCAATTTCAAGCAAAATGAAACTCTAGAGAATAATTAGTAATTCCAAATGGTTGAATTATCACTTAATTATCACCCAATAAATCTTGAGTTAGAAGCAAACAAACCATTCATTTTGGCCCCCAACATAAAAATGGGGTAAGGGGAAATATTTCAATCATTGGCTTAGTTCCAAAGAGGGAATTGAGGGTGTTGCAAGATGTGAATCTAACTAAATTTGTTATTAATAATAAATATAATTTTATCTCGCTTTTTAATTCTCTCTAATTCTTTAAAATTTTCAATTTAATTCTATATCTATTAAAATTATTTTAAGCAAATTTTCTCATTATCGTTGAATGATAATGTTGCATGTTTGAGGTAAATTATCACCTGTTACGTGTTGACATCAAAGATTATCAATCACCATGATGATCAGAAGAACCAAATGAAACTTTTCATCTGGACAACTTCAGGCAACTCGGTAGTGGAAGCCGAATTGATCTACATTTCACCTTCCGGTGGACCTTCGTCAGGGACGAGCCGACTTTAAAGAGCATCGGCAGGTCCAAAGGCAACAGACACATTCTCGGCCAACAAGGTGTCACAATTCTCGAGCGGTCAGATAGTCGTTGGAGTACTATCAAGAGCCCTTTCAGGAACTCGCGTCTATATAAATAGATATTCATGTCTCTCACGCAAGATATGTGAAACTATATTCTCTCTTGAGTATATAGATTAGATTATGTATTGACTTGAGTATTAGAGTGCTAACTCTATTTTGCAGATCCTTCGTACATCAATATCTAAAGTCTGAGCTTCACAGCTGAGATTAATCATTTTCGTGATAAAAAAATGCGTGAATTTAAAACTGGTGTTCTTTTATTAGATTGTCAATGGTTAGTTTGTAGATCCATTTTTTTTAGAGCAGCTCAAGTCATTTCAAATCAAATAAGTTATGACTTGGTGCGTTAAATTAAAACAATTAAGCTATATATAAATATTCATGAAATTCCATTTCAAAAATCAATTGAAAATGAAAGGAGTAGTTCATGTATATTATAAACATTTGTTAGGTTTTTTATTTTTTCAATGTGAATCCTTAACATGCCTCCTCGAGATGGTGGTTCTTTTGGGCTCACCAATCTTGACTGGATCCTATTTTTGGATGAGATATTTGTTTGAGCTTTGTTGGACTCTAATACCATATCAATATTCATGGATTCGTCATCTCAAAGTTAATTCGCAATAAGAATAGTAGTCATGTATATATATTATAATAACCTTTGTTAGGTTCTTTATGATGTTTTCAGGGTGAGATATTTTAACATATCCCTTCAATATGATGGTTAGATACTCGTTTGAACCTATTGACTCTGATATTTGATAAAGCTAAACAAAAAAAATGTGTATGTCTTTCATTATCTCATGATTTTGTTTATTTGCTAACATTTCTCTTTGTTTCTAGCTACTTCTACTTTCAAAATCGTTTTCTTAAAACCATAGTCCAATTTTAGAAAAGAAAATTAATAAAAAAAAAGTTTTCAAAAACGTATTCTTTATCTTTAAAATTATGTTTATTTAACTAACATTTGTCTTTGTTTCTACTCCTACTTTCAAAATCATTTTCTCACTATTTCTGCTAAAAAATTCATTTTCTAAAAGCATAACCCAATTAAACAAATAGTTTTCAAAAAATTATTTTTTATTTATTTTTTAAATTTTGCTCAAATTTTAAAAAGGATATTAAAAAAGTTTAAAAGTTTTGTTTATTTACTAACCTCTCTCTTTGTTTTCGACTCCTACTTTCAAAATCATTTTCTCACTATTTCCGCTAAAAAAATAAATAAATAAAATAACAAAAATTTCTAAAATATAACCCAATTTAAAAAATAGTTTTCAAAAATTTATTTTTAATTTTGCTCAAATTTTAAAAATGGTACTAAAAAAGTGAAAGACTAAAAGAAAAGTATATGTTTTAGGTTTAAATACTATTTTGGTTTCTATATTTTTGACTCTGGTTCATTTTAATCTCTGTAATTTCAAAACGTCTATTTTCGTCACTGTACTTTGAGTTTTTGTTCGTTTTAGTCTTTATCATTTTAAAATGTTCATTTTAGTCCCTGTATTTTTAAAAAGTAACTATTTGATCCCTTCAGTTTCATTTTTATCTAATTTCTTTCTTATCATAATTTTAAATATATAACAATTGATCACTCATTAAATTTCTTGAAACGTAGCCATAAATTTTTTATTAACAAATTTCCATGGTACATAAAATTTGGGTTAAAATTTTTCAAAATAAGGACCAACTTAAATAATCACTTCTTACAAGTACAATAACCAAAACCAACGTTCTGAAAGTAAATGGACTAAAATGTACAAAAGTTAAAAGTACAGGAACGACCAAAATGGACGTTCTAAAAGTACACGAACGACCAAAATGAACCAAAGCCGAAAATACAAAGATGATACTAACATTTAAACCTCGTTTTTATTAGAATAACAACTTTTAGAACAGAAATCTAAAAACAAAATCGTTATCAAGCAAAGCATAAAAGATCATTAGAAAAACGACGCAAACATTTGAGATCGAGAAAGGAACTACACATTGAGAAAGAATGAGTGAAAGAGGGGTTAGAGTCCAAGAGGAAGAAGTTGGAGGGCTTGGTGAGAGAGGCAAATTGGAAACCAAGTTTGACATGAAGATGGGCATATGGACCCAAGAGGAAGGCTTTATGGGAACCACAACTCTACCCACTTGATCCCATATTTGCCTTTTGGTCTAGTGATTGAAATAGCATAATTTTATTGCTTCAATTACCCTCACATTTGTACTGCCTTTAACCCAACATTATATAGTGGCAAACCAACTTTTCTTTTTCTTCTTCTAGCTTTCTCTCAGATAAGGATTGGTACTACCACTGCCCTTTTTCCCTCTCTAACTTGTGCTTTATCAAATTATCACATGAGAAATTATTCGAGAGCGATTCTTCGTCGTTAGATATGTGTGAACGGCTATTAGGGGACAGAAAAAAAAACTTAATTTGTTTCTAATGATTATTAGAAAAGTCTATAAGGGTATGTTTGAGATTATGGTAGAATTGAATGATTTTTAAAAAAGATATTTAAGTATAATTTATTTTACTTAAAAAAAGAAGTAAGATATTCGTAAGAAAATTATATTGGGGAGTGTTGGCATGGTTCGGGGCATTTTTGCCATAGCCAGAAGTATTATTTTCACTAATTATCATATTTGAAAGTAAGATAAAAATTGGTTTAAAAGGAAAAATAAGTGGAATAAAATAAAATAAAAACTATATCAAGAAAGTGGGAAAGGCCTGTTAATGTTCATGAGGTTCCATCTCAAAACCAATTGACAATGAAAGGATTAGCTCATGTCTATTATAAACTCTYCTGAGTGTAGGATCCTTAACATATCCTCTCAAGATCGTGGCTCTTTTGGCTCATCGATCTTGGTCGGATCCCATTTTTGAATCGGATGTTCGTTTGAGCGTTTTGGACAATGATACGTATCATATTAATGTTCACGAGGTTCCATCTTAAAACCAATTGGCAACAAGAGAAGTAGTTCATGTCCATTATAAATCCTTGTTAGGTCCCTTATTTTTTTAACATGGGATCCTTAACAAGGCCAAAATAAARAAAATGTTTTTTACAATATTACAGTAAAATGTGTGTTGTTGATGYTGAATTCTATCAAGCTGGATAGATCGGCCTTTGTTAAACGAAGCRAGCTAAGAATGAATGAGCTTCACAAGAAGTTACMTACACAAAAGGAACAAACACTCAAAAGTTCAAGTCAGTAGTGGTTTGAGCTACTGTAGATCATAGTCTGACAAAATTGCGTAGCTAAGTGAGCAGAGTAGTGTCATTTGGCGAGGATGGAGAGAGGAAAGGTCGTTGGAACCACTCCGACCGAAGGTTAATTATTAAAGGATGTCGGGCCTGAGGTCGGCTTCCTCATATTGGTTGAAGAGAATTTTGGCGACTCTATAGTTGGTTTGGCTTTCTGCTCGGTCTCCAAGGTAGGTTGATCTTCTCCATTAAGCAAATGGGATGGGTTTGACCTTACTRAACTATCTYGACGTATCATATTGTGTTTTTCCCTCAAACAATGCGTGATTGCACTCTACGGTCTCCTTCCATATTTATATTTTATGGACAACATATTTTTTCTCTTTCTTTATTGAATGATTGATGAGGGTTTTATGTCAAAAAAATTAATGAGTTTTTCCTTCTTTTTTTTTAAGAGTAAAATAGAAGACTACATCGAAAAATAAAAGGAAAATAAAAATTATCTTCTCAAATATGACATTTTTGACATACCATCATGAAAATGAAATCTATTTTTTAAAAGATTATTTCTTCTTTTTATCCCCTTTGAAAATTTCAAAGTCTATGGTTTCTCAATAATTATATTGAAGTTTGTTTGATTGTATTATTTTAATGTACAACATAAATAAACTCCAAAACAAAGATATATTTAAAAGAGGCTTATGAGAATACATAAAAAAAATATATACATACACACAATAATTCAATGTCATGATCCATTAAAATATAGATCATTGAAAGTCAATATAATAGTACCAAAAATTAATTTTTTTTTTTCAATCTTCTAACATTATAAAGAGGTTGTTGGTATCTAAGCATTTTATTTTATTAGGGTCTTAAGTTATGTTAGGCTCGTCTTGGCATATATACAATGTGAATTAAAAATATATCTTATATAGAAATAATGACATATATACGGTAAAACATTATTATGGATTGACATATACTTAATAATTAATATATTATAATTACAATAAAGTAATTGAAATATATATTTATATACATGTATAATATGAATTTTCATATAATAAATATTTTTTTATCAAAATACATTAAAATTATAAGTTTTCATCTCATATTTAAAATTAAATAAGGCTAAACGTACGTGACCGTTACATTTCAAGAAATATATAAGTACAAAATGCACATGTTCTTTTGGCTCATCGATCTTGACCAGATCTCATTTTTGGACCAAATTCCATCTTAAAACTCATTGACAATGAGATGAGTATCTCATATTTATTATAAACCTACGTAAGTTCCCTTCTTTTATCGATCCTTAACACAAAATAGTATTTTAACCTAAAATCAAATAAGGCTAAACATGTATCATAGTCATATTTCAAGAAATGTATTGAGTGTAACTGTGTAAGGTTGTATTGAAATTGTGATATTCAAAATGAGATTAAAAATAAAATTAAATGATCAAAATGTTCCATTTTAAAAGTACAGAGACTAAAATGAACTTTTTTTTTAAAAAAAAAAGAACCAAAATTGAAAATATAATACGCAAAAAAGTTAAGGAAAAAATGAGATTAACTTTTTGTTCTTATTCCTATCTTTTATTTTGCTAAAATCAAAATGGACTCAAATGTATTATCTTAATAGATATCATTTATATTTAATTCTTCAATAGCTTCATTTTGGAAAAAGTTCTAGTTTCCATAAAAATTAAGGTGCAGCTAGAAATTTTCTCTAGGAAGGCAAAATTCTTACCTTTATATATATAGATCACACTTTCATAATTTAATTCTCAAATTTTAGTAGGATCATATAAAATTAGAGAGAAATTTTTATAATCTTAACTTTTGTTTTTAGTATAACAAGTAACACGCACGTAAAATTTCATAATTTTATTTCAAAGTATTTAAAACATAAAATTTAATTAAGTAGTTAAAATATTAAATACAATGGTCCCTATTTACCTCATCAACAGTTTTTAATATATTTTTTTTATATCTAACACAAAAGTGAGCTTACAATAAATCTTATCAATCATTTATCTCTAAACAAATTTGAGAAGCAATAATGATTGTTTGATACATTTCATAATTAAAATACAGCCAGCAAGAATAAATAATTTAACACGTATCTAGGATAGAAATTGACAAATTTTTTTTAAATTCAAAATTTTATCATATCTTTATTATTAGACATTTGGAAGGTTATAAGTTTTAATTTAAAGGAAAACAGCACTATTAAGTTTTTTAAGGTATACACATCTTACTTATCTTATTAAATTTTATGGCTTTTTTGAGTTTTTTGAAATTTTAAAATTAAATTAAAAGGCTTTGTTTTTTAGAAGAAAAAGTAAAATTCACTATTAAAATAATGCAATACCCATTATACTTTTATTGACAATACTTAATGCTATTACTTTAATTTATACTCTTATTTAGAGGAACATTTTATAGTCTATTTATATAGAAGGATCAAATTCAAACAATTGAGATAAATTTCACCAAGAAGAGAAAAGATTTCGTAAGTTTTTTAAAAGATCAATGTTATTAATTTTCAAGACCATAATGTTGTTGGTTTTTCCCAATGTGACATGAATAATGATTTGTTATTATAAAAAGAAAACACAAATATTCTTAAAAAAAAAAATACTTACCTCCATTCCTTACAGAAATATGTCAACTGTAAAGCTTCGAAATTATTGTTGTTATTATTATTTTTGATAAAAAGCTTCGAAATAATTTTAATTAAATATAAAAATAAAAAGTGAACTGATTTTAAAATTATACATTTTAAAATAAAATATAGCAAAATCTTTATAAACAAAAAATGAATTTCAACTTTGACAAGCTATCATCATGTATGCAATAGAATGTAAAAATTGGAATTTTAGTAGCGTGAAATAATTAAGAATCCATTAATCACGAATTTCATTAGGCATGTTTTTATCTATTTATATGCCACTTAAAAATTTAAAATAACCTTTAAGTATAAAATGCTATCAAATACCAAGGAAAAATAAAATCATGATCTAGACTCCAGACAACAACTTCAATAGTGACACGCAGCAGTGACCTCAACCGTGGTGAGAAAATATCCTGCGTAATCTAAAGAAAAAAATCAATCTTATTTTTTTACTGTAAATCAAGGACAGCAAAAAATCCCTTTTCAATTTCAATTTTATATATTTTTCAATTAAATGAATCCACAGCCAATATATTTTCAATTCCTCTCCCTCCAATTTTGATTTCAATAGTGAAATTTTAAAAAGAAATAATGTAAGGTACCTTCTGTAGAACCATAAATTTTGGACCAATCATAAACGGCCATATCATTATCTATTTTATTTAGGGATTAATTATATATTAACCATAAATTAAATTAAAGATAAATTGACTATTAAAATATGTAATTGGATCATATGAGAACTGAGTTTGGCCCAAAACCCAATTTACCATGACATCAGGTGGATTAATATTTAAATTTAAATTCATTTAAAAAATTTGGGTTGGGCCAAAATTATCCAAGCCCAAAGGCCTACCAAACCTGTGGAAACCTCTGTACATTTTATCCGTTGGAGCCATTAATTTTTAGAAATAAATTGACAAAAATTTTATTAAAACTTTTCACATTATATTCTTTTTTTTCTTTCGTTCTAACTTAAATAAAGGAACTAAAAAGACAAAAAATAAATAAATAAAAATACAAAAAGTAGAAGAGAGAGGGGTGGAGAGGAGGGAGAGAGAAAGGAGATAGTGAATTAGTGGGAATTTGAAAAGATTTGGGATAGAAATAGGTGGAATTTGGGAAGGAAAAAGTTGAACGACAAAACTAAAGAAAACCTTAAATTTAAGGGACAAAATAGGGAGAAAAAGTTTCTCCCTACAGTCCTGCCACTACTTGTTCAATACCTAAAGATTTCATATAAATTGGAATTTATTTTCAAATGAGAAAATAGATGATGTCACTACGAAAAAAATTGTATATACCATTATACCATATATATAACATATAGAGGTATATTATTGTTATCATATTGTAAGCTTGGTAAAAAAATATATATATATATATATTGTATAACTATTTAGTTTAGTATATAACACTAAAAAGTATATATCATATAATATTTTGAAGATGTATATGTTTATCATACTGTATATTAGAAGATTAAAATGAAAAATATATTATAAAATAATCGTTGAAATATATTATATAAGGTAATCTTTAGTTTATAACAAGAAAAATACATATTATATAACCTTTTGGAGTAACATATGTTATCATACTATTGGAAAAAAAACCAATATTACTGGATAAAAAATAATGAGAGGAAGAATATAATTAATATATGGAAAGAATATTTTTTAGAAGTACATGTTTATCCTACCATTAAAAATAAGACAAGACGTGGAAAAAATATATATATGTGTGTCAGAAAATTAAGCAAAAATAGATTTGGATAATATAAAATTTTTAGTATAGCTTACGAAGAAAGAAAGGAAAAAAGGTAAGTGTGGTTTCCAAAAAGAGGAGAAGAGAGAATTTAAGGATTTTTGTTATAAATGGATGGGCCCACAAGAATTCTAAAATTTCGAGTATATCAGGTTTAATAGGTTGAAATCAAATATGGTAACTTCTTAACAAATATAAAATCTAGTTATTTAAATGGCAACATGAGCGGCTCAGTGGTGATTGATACGTATTCTTATGTTCGATCTCTATATCTCTAAATTGTTGTACTAAATAAAACAAAAAAAAATCTAATTATTTAAATAAAACACAAATAGTTAGAAAATACATTTGGTCCTGTACATTTAATTTAGTCTTTTAATAATGATTTAGTCCTTGTACTTTCACTAAAGTAACAATTTAGTCCTTAAATTTTAGCTTGTAACGATTTAGTCCCTGTATTTTCAAATTTGTAACAATTTAGTCCCTATTATAAAAAACTTATTAAAACTAAGTGTTAAATTTTATTGTATAACAATTTAATCTTTCTACTTTGTAAATATATTTGGTCCATCTTTAGTTTATCAATCAATATATATAAGAAACTTAACAAAAAAAAGTTTTACGATAAGGACCAAATCGTTACCACCTTTAAATTACAACGACTAAATTGTTACATATTAAAGTTTAAGGACTAATTTAAAAATACAGGAACTAAATCATTACAAACTAAATTTCAAAGACTAAATTGTTAGTCTAACGAAAGTACAGGGACCAAAAGTAATTACACAAAGGGATTCATTTTACAAATTTTACACTTTTGTCTTAAACTATACCCGTTAAATATGGAACTCATCTGCATTTTACCAATATACCATTTTTTATAAACATGTAATTATTATTAAGATATGGAAATTCAAAATGGAAAAATGGTTGATTTGGGGGTTACATTTTAAATCCCTAAATTTGTGCACCTTTTCACTTCCCTATCCCTAAATTTGTGCACCTTTTCACTTCCCTACCAAAAAAACTTCCCAAATTTGTAGTTACATATTCATCTTCTTCATTCGGTCTTTTTTTTTCTCTCGCTTTTCACCATTATTTCTGGCAAGCTGTCTTCTCGTCTTCTTAGTGTTCTCTGTTCGTTACCGTCTCCGACAACCCATTTCTTATTCGCTCGCTTTTCACCATTGTTTATGGTAGCTCGTTTTCTGTAGTTTACGTTTTAAATATTCTATGTTTATTTTTTATTTCTGATTTTGGGTGTTCGATTTTGGGGGGTTTTTTAAGATGATTTTGGGTTATTTAAAAAGTATTCGATGGTAACATCGTATATATTTGATTATGTAGGTTATTTCTTTATTTGTTAATTGTAGAGGGATATAACCGTATATACTTTATAGTTCATATATAAGTTATAATTTATAGCCAGATATAGTTTATATCTTCATATAAGTGAAAATGTATAGCCGGATATAATTTATACCTCCATATAAATGAAAATGTATGTGATAAACAAATAAATATATATATACAAGACAGAAACGAAAAGGATGAAGCCGTAGTACTCCATTGTCGTCTATGTAGTGCTCTCCGGCAAATTTTAGTGAAATTGAACTAAATATTGCATTTGAAATATATTGAAATTGAGCAAAAAATTGGAATAAAATGAAAAAATATTTTGTAATAAATTTCATTCTTTAGTAATATCAATGAGTAAATTAGTGGATTATAAAAATAACTTATTTGGATCCCACAATAATTTAATGTTTACAAAATCAAATTTGGAACATTAAATCTTTTACATTTAAATAAAAAAGACTAATTATAATAAATATAAATGCCATTAAATTTAGCATTTGGGAAAAATTTTAAATCCAAAAATCTAAAATTACAAAATTTGTAAACATTAGATACTTGAAAAATAAGTTTCCAAAAGAGTCCGTGAAATAATTTTATCTTAATCAAATAGTAGGGATTAGTACATTGATGGGCTATTTAAAGATCCTAATTACATAAAATGATGGAATGTATAGAATTTACACATTTGTCATCTATTAACCTTATTTAAGAGGGTACCCATCACATAAATTACTTAAATACCCTCTTGTATCTACAAATTAATTTTTTATTCAAAATTGATTAATTGGAATGTTATAATTTAGATCCTAGGTTAATGATACTTTCCAAAACAAATTAAAACACCAAAACATTAAAAACAAAACCCTAAATTCCCCAAAATTGAAATCATAACCTCCCAAAATATCTCTAAATCCCGTCTAAAAATCTCTCAAAAGAAAGAAACAAAAAAAAATGAAACATCCATTTTACAGAGGCTTTTGTAAAAAAGAAATTGACAAAGATTTGAAACAATATCCCAAAATTCCCAAAATTTGAAAACTTCAGAAATCCCCCAAAATCCAAAAATAACAATCGTCCAGACCATGAGACGTTTAGAACTTCAATTTTGGAGGACCCTTTCTACATAACTATAAGATATATGTGTATATATCTTATATATATAAAATATATACACATAAGATATATTCACATATACAATATATACCCATATATACGAATATAATCAAGAATACTAAGACTATGAGACGTTTAGAACTTCAATTTTCTATACACATACATAAAATATATCCTCATATATACCAATCTTAACAGAAGACTAATAATTACCAATGATAAAAACAGAAGTAGACAGGAGACGAGATAAACACTCAACGGCGTCGATGGAAGAATGCTGCACGGCGTCGGAAAAGTGCAACGAAAATTGAAGGAATAAATACCTCGTTGACGGAAGCACACGACGTCGATGGAAAGTCTATTCGGCAATGAAAAGAAGAAGATCTAGAAGGAAAGAAGAATTAAAAGAAGACGGTATGCAATATCCTATCCTCGTTGATGAAGGTCTGACGTCTGAAAGGAAGGCGGCAGCAAACGAAGGAGGTTGGAGACGGCAGAAAACGAAGTGGAAAATTCAAATCTTTCACAAATTTGGAAGTTGTTAATTGGTGGGAGGATCAAATCTTTGACAGATTTGAGGATTTTAGGTTGAAAATTTGAATGGGCTCACAATAATTAAAGGAATATAATTATAAATTAAAGATTCAAATCTTTTAAATTTTAAAATTATAATATATTAAAAAGCAATAAATAAGGGTAGAAAGGGTGTTACAATAAAATTCTACTTAGAAAATTGAAGACATTTGTGTAAATACAATTTTAAAACAGCTCTCCCAAAATATTATCTCCAAATAGTATCACAGTGTGAGGCTCAATTAAGTTTGATAGGTCTGATACAGTTTGGGCTTGGACTTGACCAAGCCAACTTCCAAGAATTAAGCCCATGACCCAAATCGTGACCTTAGTTTATTAGATAAAAAAAAATTTTGGTACAACAAAAGGTAGAAGTGGGAGTTTGAACATACTATATATCAACATACATGACTTTAACCAGTTGAATTAGGCTCACATTGGCTCAACCAGTTCATTTATAAAATCATTTCTTTTTTAAAAAATATTTTTTAGACATTTTATTTTTAAACTAGATTGTACTAAAAATAATTGAATTTATATTCTCAACAAATTTGATTTTAAGCTTTTGAGTATTTTTTTTTTCAAAAATTTACTAAATTGATAAGTTACAGAAAATGTCTGACTAAATTGAATTTTTTTGTTTTACTGTAGGCAAACTAAAAAGTTAACCTTATTGAATTTACATTATATATTTAATATAATATAACATATATATATATTTTAATTTCATTAGATTGAGATTGGGCCTTTAATTTCATTATATCTTTATTACAAATATGCCTAAAATGGAATTGTCCAAAAATTAGTATTTCGTTCAAAATATATATATATAACATAGAAGGAATCAAATAGCATCCTTATATATATGTGTATAATTGTATATGTATTTTAATATGTTTATTGTTTTTATATTTAAAAGGTAGTTAATATTTATTTTTTATTTTATTTTGTCCCATGTACTATCTATCTACCTCTGTATATATTATAGAAGAAACTTTAAGAAAACATATATCATATCCTTCATTTAAGCTTCATTTAATAATTTTGTTGATGCTACATCCATTTGGTGTTAAGTCAGCAAAACATTTAGTTGAACAATATTAAATGTATGGCAGCAAGAGCGTACCTCGCGCTTGCAAGTATCTGCTCATATTTGCATATTGAGTGCAGCCAGTCAATCGGATTTTGACCCTTCTATTTACAAAGCGAGTTTTAGATGGATTGACTCGGCCGGGTGATCTAGTCCTAGTTGGGTCGAGTTCGGTATGATCAGTGGTTTGGTCATGTACTGGTCACGCTTGGTCTAGTCCGGTGGTCCAGTATAATTGGGCAAGGATTGGTATGGTCGGGTGGTCTAACTCAGGCATCTCGACCCTTGTTAATTTGGAGACATGTATAAATCGAAATGTAATTTCATTATTAATTTAAAATATGACGTGATTGTTTGTGATTGTCCAAAATTTATGATTCGACAACTGTAGTCAATAAGGTCCTGTTTGTTTTAAGAAAAAAGAAAAAAAATATCCCGTTTGGTTGTCAATCCCAATTATGTTTTTCTTGTTTTCAAATTTACTAAATTCATGGATTCAATACAATTTAAAAAATATATATATTTTATGATCATGTGATCCAAATAGTATAAATTATAAAACAACGTTTGTATGTATTGATTATTTTCAGATTTTAAATTTGAAACTTGAAAATGCCTAATTAAATTAAAAAAATAAAAACTTTGATAAATATATTATTTCAGGTTATAAACTCATTTCAATTTTGTAAAAATGAAAACATGTGAAATAGACTATATTATAAATTATATATCATTGTAAAACAATAATTATACAAAATAATAACAAAAATGGTTGTACTAAAAAAATTATAACAAAATTGTTAATAGATTAATTAAAATTATTTAAATTAAACTAAAAATTTAATTAGTAAATACTTATTTACCCATATATTGTTAAAAACAGGTGGAACAATTTTTTTAAATTGAGATTCAATTTTCAAATCTAAAATTTTATTAATCTCTTATTTTCAAATTTATGCCTAAATTTGTTGAAAATTGTCTCAATTTTGTAAGAATTTCTGTTAGATACGAAATTTGTATTGGGCATGTTAAGTTGTTCCAATCAGAAATCAAAACATCTCCTCGGGACAAAAATATAAGGACCAAAATAGATAATAATATAAAAATAAAATCTATCATTGTTTCAAAAAAATAAAAAATAAAATAAAATCTATCATTCAAAAAAAAATAAATAAAAATACGGAAGAGTGGGGAGGGATAGAAAGGTAATTAAGCCATCATCCCTGTTCGGTGTTCCGCCCTAAGGAATCAGCCATATAAATAAGAGTTTCTCAGAATTAGGGTTTCAGCCTTCTTAATCAGCAACTTCACGGCTTCTCTGTTCTTCGACGACAATGGTACCTCTCAAACCCTAACTCTATTTGAAGATTTATCCATGGATTCTGATTGTTTAATGGCTGATTTCATCCAATTAGGGCTTTTAGATTGTTGAATAGCTGATTTTGAGTTGCGGGATATAAACTTCTTAGAAATATGTACTTATCAGTTTCTTTTCTTTGGTAGAGTTTAAGTGAAATCTCAAATTTTTTGATAGAGTACAAGTAAAATCTTCAATTTCAATTTCTTTGGTAGAGGGCAAGTGAGTCTTCAAAAAAATTTTTTTTTTTGGGTAAGAGTACGAGTGAAGTCTTCATTTTCTCTGGTAGAGTACGAGTAAAATCTTCAATTCCTAATCTTCGACTTTTTCGTAGAGTAAAAGTGGGATCTTCAATTTCTTTGTGGAGAATAAGTGAATTCATTTTATTTGGTAAAAAATTCTAGTTTTTTCTTTGAACTTAAACTTGATATGGTGGTCGATGTATTGTGATCCCTCTCATGCCTCTGCTATGATTATTGGTCATCTTGATTTGTCATTGGCTTCTGTTTATCTGTTTATTGAGTCATTGGTACTAGAATATTGCGAATTCACCAGATCTTTTCATAATCAAATCTCGGTAACTAAATATTTTCAACGTTCTGGGTAGGTTTGCTCTTGTTAGATTTTCACTCTATGGAGATTGAAATCTGAAGTTTTCTTGCTTGAATTTTCTTTTTTCCTGTTTAGGCCCCAGGGATATATAAAACAGTACTGTTTGAGATGTGGATTTTCTCTTTTGTTCTGTGACTGTTGTGTGGTTTCTCTCATTTGTACACGTCTTATATTTTGTGTTTTAGGGTGTGTTTGGTAGAATAAGTGATTTTGAAAAGTAGAGTTAAGTATAATTGATTTTTCATAATCACCATCCAAGTGATACATTAAAGATCAATTTAAAGTGATTTTAACTTTCCGAAAATCAATTTTTAAATTTGCCACACATGATCGATAGAAGGGAAGTGTTTTTGACAATGGCAAAGTGATTTTGGCTATCACTCCCAAACACCCTTATTATTATTGATTCTTGATCCTCTTGTTTTGTATTTCGATGTGCAGCCGAAGCAAATTCACGAGATCAAAGATTTCCTTCTCACTGCCAGAAGGAAGGACGCACGCTCTGTGAAAATCAAGAGGAGCAAAGATGTCGTCAAGTTCAAAGTTCGATGTTCCAAATATCTTTATACTCTGTGTGTTTTTGACTCTGAGAAGGCAGACAAGTTGAAGCAGTCTCTTCCACCAGGTTAACTTTTGATTTACTACAACTGCAACTTTCTTTAGAGTATGATTGGAAGTACTTTTAAATGGTTAAAAGTATTTCACAAAGTATTTTTATATTTGACTGATTTTTTATCATCTGCGTCATGCAATCCTTTATTTCCTAAAACGCACTTTTCCCACTAACTTCATAGAAATTTTCTCACCAACTTGTTTCTTCGCTAACTTCTCTCCACATTAGATATGTCCTCACTAGTTTCTCTCTGCATTGACGTTTTCTAACTAGTTTATCTCTGCATTTACTTTTCTTGCTAGCTTCTCTCTCTACAGACATTTCCTCAGAGACATTTTCTCGCTAGCTTCTCTAGAAGGTTCCTCACTAGCTTCTCTGCATAGATGTTTCCTCACTAGCTTCTATGTGCGTAGACGTTTCCTCACTAGCTTCTATGTAGACGTTTCCTCACTAGCTTCTATGTGCGTAGTTCGATGTGCATAGACATTTCCTCACTAGCCTCCCTCCACACACGTTTCCTCACTAGCCTCCCTCTCCACACGTTTCCTCACTAGCCTCCCACTGCAAAGATGTTCCCTCACTAGAATGCTCAATGTAGAAATTTTCTCACTAATTTCTTATGTTTTGGTCTGATTATGCCATTATAAATTTGCAAAGGATTATGCCATTATTTCTCAATTCATGTTGTCACATGTGATTCTCAGTTAACTGAATATTGTGATGAGAAGCTGACGTGTATTTTTCAATTTTTCCAGGTTTGAGTGTCCAAGATCTGTGAAAATATGTTTTTTGTTAAAGCCTTCTCAAATGATCACAAGAAGAGGACTATATTTTTATTTTTATTTTTTTGTTTTAATGGGTTTTTTTATTTTGCTCCAAGGATTTAGAGAGATTCAATTTAAAGCGAGTGGATTTGAAGTTGGAGGAATCCATTCTCTCTTGTTTTCCGGTTGATTTGTTGAAATTTAGACTTCCTTTGCTGAGTTTATCATGGGATACCCAATTAATGTTTCAGTTTAATTATCAACTCTTACAGATTTTCCAATCSTTAGTTAGATAAGGAAAAATTAGATGGATTAGGTATTTGTTTGACATGTTTTTACAGTGCTTACAGAGCATTAAAATTGTTTTTTTTTCTATTTTTAGTATTGTTTGAGTGTGTTTAATTTATAAAAATACTTTTAAAAWTTTTTTATAATCAAATTCAAAAGCATGAGAAATTTAATAAATAGATAAGAAGCCTTAAAGTGTTGAGCCTTTTCAGCTTATTCTTTCTTACACAAGAAAGGAATCTGTATTTATAAAATGGAGAGAAAATACTAATATTTAAAATACATCTTTTAAGAACGATTTAGTTCAATTTTTCAAAGTAATGATTTAGTTTTTGCATTTAAAAATTTCTTAGTTTATATTAAATGGTCAATTGTGTGGGTTAGTTTAATCTTGAGTTGGTTCATGAATAATTCGAGTCGGTATTCATGAATAATTTTAAAGAAATCAAATTAGTTGACTGTTCTAACGCAAATTCAATCAAATCTTTGTATTGAATTTATAAATTATTAAGTTATGTAGTGAACGATCGAGATATAATTTAATAATTTATAGATGCAATGCAAAGATTTGATGGAATTTGGGTTACAATAGCAAACTATTTGATGGAATTTGGATGGTTAAAAGTTATATACTCAACAAACAACAATCCATCATAGGGGGTTTAAAGGACTGAATTTAAATCATTGTGGCAATCTATCTAGGATTTAATATCTTACAAGTTAGTAGTAAACCTGGCTATAAAAAACATGTAATTTAGATTCGAGGAAGCGAGGATAATGGTGGGAATCAACCCTCTTTTCCTGTTGCCAATGATCTTGAGGATGGTAACTAGTTTTCGGAAACTAATGAGCTTTGAGACGTTTTCGGAAACTAGTTTTCGGAATCAACCCTCTTTTCCTGTTGCTAATGATCTTGAGTGAAACGTCTCAAGGCTCACTTGTTTGTGGACCATGAAAAGAATCCTTCGAGTTTGAGGTTTGATCTGCGCCTCTATGTATTTTCACAATAATATGATATTTATTGAGATAATTAGGGCTCTCCAGTACTTTTTTGTTCATCATCCATACATCATTCAACTACAACTTTACATGATTAATCGCTACTTCTTGTTCAACACTTGAGGATTTTGTCTAAAGGGTATAAGTTTGGGGCACAACTCTACTCGTGAGAATAAGGAGTATGATATTGTTCACTTTGAATTTAAACGTCTACATTATTTTTTCGATTCTATCAAAAAGAGCTCATGCCAAATAAAATTTTTTTGATTTTTGTGGCATCCAACAAATATTGTGTCATGTAGCTTCATCTAAATTCTAAAATGATAGCCACCTAGAGAAGAATAAGAGCTTCAAATTAAAACTCCTTTCGGCTGCCTTTGAATTGAAATTAAGAAACTGAGACTACATTTTGGGTTGGTTCGTTTAGTAAYGTTCCTATTTTTTGTTTCTGTATCTTCATTTTTAATAAAGAAAAATGAATTGCATGGCTCAAACATCCATGAAGTCAAGTACGATAAACAATATTTCTATTTGTGTTTTGGAACAAATTAGAAATGGAAAAAAAAAAAAAACTGGTTTGTTATACATTTTTATAACATCTATTTTGGTCTTCTTTTTTTTTTAATTTTTGTTCATTTTGTTTTTGTACTTTCAAAATAATGTTCCTTTTGGTCTTGTACTTTTAAAAATTGATAATTTAATTTTGGTCACTTCAATTTTATTTCTATCTCATTTATTTTGATCACAATTTTAGCTTGACATTTCACTCCTTTCAATTTTTTTAAATTAAAACAAGTAAAAGATAATATATTATAAATTATATAACAGTGTAATATAATAAATATACCAAATTTATAACAAAATTGTTAAAAAATTAATTAATATTATTTTAGATTAAAATAAATATCTACTTGGTCACTATTACTACCTTACACCTATCACACGTGAAATAATTTTTTAAATTGACGTTCAATTTTGGAAACAATTTTTTTTTTAATTTTTTGAGTACAGAATCTAAAATATTGAAAACAAATAATATTAACTTGTTGTAAAATTGAGGAACGAAACGAGGCAACATCGGRAAAATAAAATAAACAAAACAATTCAAATAATAAAGAAAATTCAAAATTCAAAATGACATTTCCCACCAATTTTCAAACATGATTTCCCACCAAATTTCTTATTAATTTCTCACAAATTCTCACCACTAATTTCTCACAAAATCTCTCTACTAATTGAGCACCACATTGAGGTCATGGATAAGCATGTGGTGTGATTTATATGACACTAATAATGTCTAAAATTGAGACACGGGCATTATGATTTCAACACATGGTGCATGGATAATGGAACATATGGGGTTTATGAATAAAAGACACATGGAGAACATATGGAGCATGAATTTTGAGACACCTCAAAATTGGACACTAARCAAGGGTTAGTGGGCATCTATTTAAAAATTCCTAATACTCCCCCTTAGATGTTCATTGTATATATGAAATATGTCTCGTTAAAACCTTACTAGGGAAAAACCCAGTGGGAAAAAAATCCTAGTGAAGGAAAAAGAGTACATATTTCATATAATCTAATAAACCCAAAATAATACAATATATTTA
>NW_019104522.1:205161-243977 GCF_001995035.1 Momordica charantia | reverse complement strand
TCTGTGTATGCCTTCTCTCACTAATTTCTTATGTTGGTCTGATTATGCCATTATTTCTGAATTCATTATTTCTTGCTCAGTAAACTGAATATTGATGAGAAGCTGAAGTTTATTTTTCCGCTTTTCCAGGTTTGAGTGTCCAAGATCTGTGAAAATATGTTTGGTTAAAGCCTTCTCAAATGATCACGAGAAGAGGACTGGATTTTTGTTTTAATGGGTTTTTTTTTTCTTTTGCTCCAAGGATTTAGAGATACAATTTAAGGCGAATGGATTTGAAGTTGTAGGAATTCATTCTCTCTTGTTTTCTGATGGATTTGTTGAAATTTAGACTTCTTGTGCTGAGTTTATTATGGGATATCCAATTAACGTTTCAGTAAAATTATGAACTCTTACGGAGTTTCGAATGGAAAGTTAGATGGGAACAAATTCGAAAATTGATAAGATGGATTAGGTGACTGTTTGACATGTTTTTACAGTTCTTAGAGAGGATTAAAAGTGTTTTTTTGTTTGGTTTTGTGTTAGTGTTGTTTTGAGTGTGTTTAATTTATAAGAGTGCTTTTTAAAATTTTTTTACAATCAAGTTCAAAAGTATGAGAAATTTTATGGATCGATAAGAAGCGTTAAAGTGCTAAGCTTGTTCAGCTTATTCTTTCTTTCATTTACAAGAAAGGAATCTGTATTTTATAAAATGGAGAGATTACTAATATTCAAAATACCATTTGCTAAGAATGATTTAGTTATTGAACTTTTGTTCGTGCACTTCAAAATTGGTTAGGTTTTATTAAATGGCTTATTGTGTTGGTTAGTTAAATCTCGAGACGATTCAAATTTAAATCAGATTTAGGACTTAAAACGGGAACGAATAATTTTTAAAAAAATGTCTCCCCCTTTCATCGAAATAATTGGGTGTTTGGGGTATTCTAATCCAAACAATCTTTTTATTTATGTTTTGGAATATATTGGAAATGAGTACAAGAAAAGACATGTAACTCTGGGAATGGGAGTTCGAACACAAGACCTTCGACTCTAATACCATTTAAGGATAATAAATCACCACTCAACCCATTTTCATTTTCATTTATGCATATTGGATAAATTTAATTCATTTATGAGTATCTCAACGGATGTCAAAACTCACATTGCTATCCGTTGGACATTCGAATTTCATCTAGATGAATATATAACACAAATTAATTATTATTATTATACTAAAATAATAAAGATAGAGAGTGAGATGTCTCTAAGTCTTATTAATTCGACGCTCTATGTATTTTTACAGTGGTATGATATTTTTTGGGATAATCCGGGCTCTCCACCGTTTTTTTGTTCATCATCATAGATCATTCAACCACAACTTCACATGATTAATTGCTAGTTACTTCTTATTCAACATCTAAAGATTTCGTCTACGCAGGGTCTTTCCATATCTTTATAAGGGTATGGATATGATATTGATCACTTTGAATTTAAACGTCTGCATTATTTTATTTTTAGATTCTATCGTAAAGAGTACGAGCCAAATAAAAACGTTTTGGGCCACTCATAAATACTCATGACTTTGGTGGCATCCAACAAAAATATTGTGTCATGTAGCTTCATCTATACCCAGAGAAGAATAAGAGCTTCAAATTACAACTCCTTCAGCTGCCTTTGGATTTAAATTAAGAAACAGGACCACATTTTGGGTGTCAATGCCATTGCTATTGTGCATGCATTTGTCACGAGAAAAAATCCACTATGTGAATTTTTTTTTACAATCACACAGATTTCTCTCCTCAATCCTAATTACACAAAACACTTTCTCAAAGTAAATACCGCTCAATTAATTAGAGTTTGTATAACAAGCATAAAATATTTCTATTGAGATGATTAAAATCCAAAGTCATGGACTCCTTTTATAGTAGTTGAAACACACTCCCTCCTCGTACCTTTCTAATATGGGACATCTTCTATCACTTCGAGCACACTTTATCCTTGTATTCTTCGGACAACTCTCATTCCAATATTTTACCAAAATCCAACACTTTTGACCTGAATTCTTAGTTTCTTCAAATTTACGGTGTCCATTTTGAAATGCTCTCTTGCCTGAAAATTGGACAAAGTATCAATGAAGAGTAGGGCAGACCGGTACCCACAAATTAGATAATATATTTTTAGATTGGGCTCATTTGGTCTTTATATATATCTATTTTTGCCTCTCTTTTTTTAACTTTGGTTCATTTTAATTTTTGTGCTTTCAATGTTCTCTTTGGTCCTTGTCGTTTTAAAAATGCATCATTTAATTTTGGTCCCTTCATTTTCATTTTTAAAAATGCAACTCGGAAACGGTGAGGTGGCATAAGAGACGATCTATCATTTTCCAAGCATAATTCTTAGAAATAGTTTGGGAGTTGATATATATTTGGAATAAGTTTCAATTAAAACATTACTAAAAAAAGGGCAAAATACATTTTTGGTCCCTGAGGTTTAAGGTAGGTGTCTACTTGATCCTAAAGTTTCAAAATGAACATTTTTGGTCCCTAAAGTTTGAGATAGGTGTCTAATTGGTCCTTGAAGTTTCAAAATGAACATTTTTTATCCTTGAGGTTTAAAGTAGTTGTCAACTTTGTCCCTGAAGTTTTAAAATAAACACTTTTGATCCTGAAGTTTGAGTAATAGTTCTAAATGGTCCTTGAGTTTTTTTTTTTTTTTTTTGCTGTTAATTAACTAATATTAAAGTGACGTGGCAAATTGCAATTAAATTGTTATTATAGTTGCTGATGTGATAAATTATATTAGTTAAATGATATGTGTCTGGTATGAATGGCCGACGGAGGTGGCGACAAAGACATGGTGGTTCCCGAAAAAGGGTAGGAGAAAGAGGGACGAAGAGATAAGGAGAGGAGAGAGAGAGTACTATCACCTTCACATATATTATTTAATTAATATAATTTGCCACATGATCAACTACAATGAACAATTTAATTGCAATTCGCCACGTCATTTTAATATTAGTTGATTAACAGTAAATAAAAATCAGGAACCATTAAGAACTATTTCTTAGACTTCAGGATCAAAAGTGTTCATTTTAAAACTTCAATGACCAATTAGACACTTATCTCGAACCTCAGRGWCTAAAAGTGTTAATTTTGAAATTTTAGGAATCAAGTAGATACATAGCTTAGACCTCATGGACCAAAAATATATTTTACCCTTAAAAAAATCCATTGGAATTATCCATCTCTAGATTTATTTCATTTTATTTATAAAAGGAAAAGAAATTAATTTTAAAAATGTAATGGTAAAATTGTAATTACATGAAAGGAAGAGACCGATTGTGGTCCCACAGAGGGAGGCAGCAACACCTGACATTTAAAGTCGACAGTGGGTCCCACTTCCTAACGAACCTCATTAATCACTTAGTGGGTCCCACTTTCGTGTTTTTTTAATTGGGTAAATTACAGAAAATATCATCAAACTTTTCTATTTGTTTTGAAAAAAAAATAGTCCTCTTATTTCGAAGTTAAAACAATGTGATTGGCTTTTTATAACCATTCCAAAAATATCGGTTAAGCACTCATTTCTTTAGAGCGAAAGATAGCCATACGTTTTAGTCTCTAAGCTAAAGGAATGTTTTGGGGGATCTAAATCTCAGAGATCAATAAATATCGTACATACAGTAGGGTAAGTACCTCATCCACACACAGAAAAATTTATAGTAGATGAAGCTTAGTAAAGCGATTCGATATCTATTAATACGTTATTCAGTCTCTTCCTTTTGTTTGAAACAACACAACTTAATGTTTAATCAAACTTCGTCTTAAACCCACCATGAATCAATTGAGAATCAATTAGTCGATTGTGTTAATATTTTGAAATGAGAGTTGAATGTGGCTCAATTTGAAATAACGTGACAATTAATAGAGAAACTTACATTGATTAAGTAAAAAAAATAGAGAAAAATGTGAAGAACCATAGTTTTAAAAGAAAGATGATGACAAAATCAAGTGGACAATTAAAAAGCAAACTTTAGTGACGATAGGAAAAAATAAAACGTTTATGACAAAATCGAGATGTTAATTGCCACTCATTACGTCAAATAAAAAATATTAACGAAAAATTAATCAGTAGGTATTTTAAGTATCCAATAAATTGTTAAAACTGTAGAAAGAATATGATATTTTTTAAACAAAATGGCAAAAAAATTTCCCCATGCGTAAATTTTCCACACGACCACGTTTGTCCTTTCCTCAAACCTCAAATAATTTCTTAGGGCCTCAAATAATTAATCCTATCATAGTATTCGAATTCTAACATTTATTACATTTTTACTCCCTTTTATTAAATTACCCATTATTGGAGGAGGCTGCCTCTTTTTCTTTTTTCTTTTTTCTTTTGTTTAGTTGACATATGAGAGAGAAATTATCTAATTTATTTTGAATTTGTATTCAATTCAATATCAGGACATGCAAATTTTGAATATTTATCCAACAATAACAATTAATAAGTAGCAATATTACGGTGTCTTCATTTAATAATTTTGTCCAATTTTGACCAATTACTTTAAAATTTTTAATCCAATCCGTATAGTTTAGTTAAATATCATGTTCTTGGTTGTCTACTTGGTTGATTATGATTGGTGGATATATTAAGATTTAGGGTTTAGTATAAATTAAGAGAAACTAGGTGGGTGAAAAATAATTTAGAGAAGAATGGTAAAATTCACCTAAAATAAGAACAAATTTTATTTAGTGTTAAAATATAGTTATGATGCTTACCTTTTATCTCAATTTCTAAGTTAGTCCCTCAAATTTTAATATTAAAAAATTCAAATATTTTTAACTAAATTGTGGCATGTCTCTTTTATTATTACCATTATTAGATGACATCTATGATTTTGAATATGCTAAAACAATTATAATATTATTTTATAAAAATGTTAATACGAAAATATTTAAATAGTATGTTAACATCAATAATAATTTATTGATATTCTTTTGTACTTTATTTATATATTTGTTATACAACGAAAATGTTAATTTATCTTTTATATATCAATGTCAGATTGGTTAACATATGTAAATATATAGTGGAAGTATGAAAATTTAATAGCTAGATAATTGTTTACCTTGAATTGGACGGTCACGATTGAAACTAGACTCTTGCGATTCGAGTCCACCAACGCACGTGGTTCCTATTTTTCCACAATGTTCTTTTTCAAAGGTCAAACAAGAAGCGTTGACCATAGCCCCCAATTTCGACTCTTAAAGTTAAATCACCATTTCTTTCCCACCGTCGTATAACTTAAGTTTTCTTTTAAAATAAATTCACTTACCATGAAATTATGTATAGTTAAATTTATTTTAATTTTATTTCACTCAACAATTCTTCATGTATTATTTACATTCCAAAGCTTTTCGGGTGTGCAAATAAATATCAACTTTCGGATCTTGATTTAATGTTATATAATATGTAATGAATGTCTGAGATATTATCCTTTACTTTTTTATATTATACAATATTTTGAAATTATAATTCGAATAACCTGAACCAACCCAACCCAAATATTTTATGGTTGAGCTAGGTAGGGTTTATTATTTAATAAGAACTGTTTGAATTGAATAAATTTACAACCAAATAAGTAGGTTGGGTCTAAAAAATGCCTCAACTCAATCCAATTCAACCCATGAATATTCCTACCGCCACCGTATTAGATCCCTCCCACCTTTCGTTTTTTTATATTATTAATATTGTTATTATTTTTCTTTTTTCTTATAAAAGGGAAAATGAAAATTTTTTAATTAGCGTTTTTTCCTTTTGTGTCTAATTCTTTTTTTTTTTTGTCTAAATTTCTTCAGTCGGCGTTGTTCGTGAAAGTTAATATGATATCGAGATGAGAATATATTCATTTTGAGGAATCTTCAAAAGAAAATTACACGTCAACAAAGTTAGCAATATATTTATACTTAAATATGACATTTGTCTCCTATTTACACTGACGATAGGTAAAGCCCATTTGAAAGTTATCTAACACTTCATCTAGAAACACGACATAAGTTCTGTCATTATAGGACGACGGTTGTCAGAGGCTGTTACCTCGACATCGTGGCATGACTTCAACCTTCTCTAAGGTTCTATCGAGTTCTCAAGTAAGGAACCTCATCCCTTTCTTTCTCTCTTCTCTTTTCACGTAGAGAGACATACTCTTCCCTCCCTAACAATTGGTATGCACTTGGATAAGTAAAATATTAAAGATAAAAGGAGGAAACTGTAAAAATTAACTTTTCCAAAAACAAATAAATAAATCAGTATATAAAAATATTGTTTATTCAGTTTTGAAATTAATCTAAAATTTTAAAGATTTTACCTTTAATTATAATCGATTATGAAATTTTAAATATTTTAAAAATTTAAAAGTTCTATGATTCTTTCAATCTAGACAACCATAAAATGCCCGATCCATTTATTCTCTAATTATTGATGGAGTTTTTAAGTACTAAAAAAAAGGAGTTTTTAAATTTAATGATGTGGAACATCAGCAACTCTAGCTCATCAATTGCAAACTATTTAATCTTGAGAATAAATCGTGGGTAGGATATTAAATTTTTATTCATATATCCATATTTTCATCAATATTTATATATATCTACGAGTCTGACATCGACATAGGAGTAAATCTGTCGGAAAGAAGACAAAACGAATTGGATCGAAGAAAGAAAATCGAAATCGTCAAATTATATGCACCAATTGGATGGAATGCATATACGAGTAACCATGACATTTCTGGATTGTTACGGAAAACTCGAATTCGCAAGGAATTTTATCCCATTGGCTTTGAGGAGGACTAGTAGATTCGATGACAGTGCGCCAGGGAAAGGGTCAAACTGTACAAGAATACCCCCAAACAAATACTAAAGAAAGGATTCCACAAGCAAGCTATTATTCTGGGGTCCCCGTTGAGAAGCATCAAACCCTAATGAAAGATCTCTCCCCATTAGCAATAAGTCATCATTTTCCGGCCACAAACCAGAAGAGACATTTTTATGGTGTATAGAAAAATAGGCAAAGTATAATAAAATATCAACAAAATATCACGTAGACATATTATTAACATTAAGTGAATTTTAAAATAACTTTTTAAGAATTTTTTGTTTTTAAATTTTTTAAAGAAAAATATCTATCGACATCATCATTCTATCGATATTTTCATAAAATTAAAATATTGACATTTAATATTTTGATCGTCCACTGATCTCAAACAGCAATGAAAGATGAAACTATTTAAAGGGAATTGTGGAGCTAATATTTCGATTTTCACATATACTACTATTGTTTTTGGGATTCCTTTTCCTATTTAACATCGACATTATTGTTTTTATTTGGAATGGTTTTTGCGTTCTTTAAGATTTGTTAACTTATTAATTTTATATAAATCTATGATTATTGATTGATTTTGTTCATACTTTGTTGCAAAGTGAACATCTATGCTATGCTATATGCTATATGCTATATTAATTAAAAGTGACATTGAAGATTTTTTTTCAAGAAACATTAAAAAAGACTTTAGAAAGGAGAGACTTTTAATTATCTCTAACTAATTTTGTACCTTTTAATTTTAATAATTATTATGAAGAATCAGCCACGTGGACAACAATAATTTTGTACCATTTTAATCAATGAACTGTTTGGATTTAGTTTATATACATTGGTTAATGCTTATTTATTTAGTAAAAAGTACAATAAATACCTTTGCAAAAAAAAAAAAGTACAATAAATGAAAGAATTTTATTGTGTTTTTTTCCAAACCAAATGTGAATTAATTTTTAAATATGGATAAGGGTTTATTTTTTCAGTTTATCTAAAAGTTATGATGATTAAATAGAAAATTTTAATGCATTGTTACATCAATTTGAGTTCATATTATCTTATTTATTGCCTTTATTTTTGGTATGTTGTTTGACTTTTTATATATATATATATATTTTTTTTCTCTTCATATTTTTCAATTTGCCAACCTTGGAGGGAACACCTCAATCTTTTGCTACTAATCTTATCTTTCTTTCTTTTTTTTTTCCCTTTCAATTTCATCACTTTTGTTTATTCAATTTTTAGACTTCATAACTGCAAACCTAACCAATATGAGCCCGGGTCAACAACTAAAATAGTTATCAAATTTTTAGTGATGGTTAGTTTATACGGATAATATTATTAATTATTTTATCAAGTTGGTCTACCTCTTCGTCCCAACTTTAATTATTAAGTATTTGATGCACATCATTTATATACCTATGATCTTTCCCTTATCTAGTAGACTTTGGTCGCACACCCAATACTTCTTTCAGAGTGTTTTTAGCCAAAATATTTGTAAGAAAAAAAAAGTCAAATAACAAATTACTCCAATATTTACTTATATCTCTCTTGCGTTGAATGTTTCTAAGTCAAGGATTTGGGGGAAAAAAAAAACTCTTTCACACATCACTTTGAGTGGTTTTGATTTTTTCCAAATGTTTAGAGTTAGGTTGAATATCTTTTAATTAAAGAATCTCTTTCTTTTCGCATCTTTATTAGTGATTATCTTTCAAATATTTTACTGCAAAAGTGTCGTTAGCCACATCTCTCAAGTGTTTATTCGAAAAGCATTTTTCGAAAGCCAAAATTGAACATAGTTTAATTGGTCAAGACACCTACCTCCGATCAAAAAATTGTGAGTTCAAATCTCTATCTCCACATGTTGTACTAAAATATATATTTTTGAAGCAATTCAACCTTTTAAAAAAATTTTGTGTTGTAAATTTCTAAAAAAAAAAGAACGTTTTTAATTATCTAAAATCACTTAGAAAACTATAATAAATACAGTCTACATTAGTAATTTAAAAAAAAAAGGTTTGTAGAACAAATGTTTTTATTTAACAAAAGTCATCCAAAACACAATGCTTTTGAATTAAAGTGTGGCCATGCTAAAAGAACTTCTAAACATAACTTAACTCCAACACTAGAAAATAAAAAATATATTTATTTCTAGCTACAATTTATAGGATGATTTGGATATTAAAAAGAGAAAGAGAGAAAAAGAAGAAGAAGGCTTTTGTGCAAAAAGTGCTTGGATGGAGCCCACCATTAGATCTACCACATGTTTGGATGTGGTAAGCATATGACCTTTGTGTCCTTACTCAAATGATTTACAAATAAATATATTTAAAAAAAAAAGAAGAAGAAAGAATAAATGAAATTGAAATATATATCTATGAAAGGACAAAGTGGGGAAGAGGGTGAGTTGGCCAATTCTTTTCTTTTTTTCTTTTATATAATTAAAATACTATTTCGATGACTATACTTTCAATTTTGATCTACTTTTGTCCCTCTACTTTTAAAATGTTGATTTTGGCTCATACATTTCCAATTTTTAACTATTTTAGTCAACGTACTTTTGCAATGTTTTGTTTTGTCCCTCTAATTTTAAAATAGTGATCATTTTGGTCTCTTTATTTTATTTTTATCTAATTTTTTCCGATCGCAATTTCAACACAACACTTCCAAAATTCGTGTTAAAATTTTGTAAATACGGACCAAAATAATCACGTTTTAAAAGTACAGAGACCCAAACAAACGTTTTGAACGAATTAAAAGGAATGAAAATAGTATCTAGATTTTAATTTTTAATGTAAATATTAAAAAACAATTGAATAAAAAAAAAAAGAGTTTGCAAGTGCAACTCTCAATTATCTTGTGGAATGTGACTCTTTTGGTTCTTAGCCGACACCCTCTCTCTCTAACAACTATGCACATGCCATCCATATGCCAAATACTCAAATACCAAGATAAATATATAATAATCATTGACAATTTTTTGCCCTTTTCCATAAAATTCAAAATTAAAAATTCAATCAAAGTATTATTCCATTGACACTCAAAAATATATAATATATTTATAATATTTGGTTTAAATCTTACTTTAATTTTTTAAATCTTTGGGTGGAAAAACGATCCATTTTTTTAGATAGTAATCTTTACCTTAATCTTCAAAGAATATTGTGATTTTTATCTTCTTTTGAAGAATTGTTAAAAAAAAAATGTACATTCTTAAAATATATATCTGGTACGAAATTGATAAGACTTTCAAAAAAGATAATATTTGAGTTAGATTTTTATTGAAATTTGTGAGTCTTGTGATGGCTGTATTGGTTGAATTATTGTTAAAGTTAAAGTTAAAGTTAAAGTTAAAATATAAGGTAGAAATTGTGAAGTTTATGACTGCATTAGATGAAACTAAAAGTTTACAGTTGAAAATTGATTTAATCCGTCAAGTTGAAGGGGTAAAAGTTAATTTTCGTTCTTATAAAGTATGTTTTAATAATTGCTATTGTGCTACGTAATAAATGTCTTAGCCAATTTATTTGGCTCCAAGCTCACATCAACATATCAATATACATATTCATCTATATATTGCACAATTTTTTTTAGTACAAAGTGGAGAGGGGAGATTCGAATTCGTGATCTCTTAATCAGAGACATATTACAATTACCGCTAAACTAAATTCATATGGGTCATATATATTGCACAATTAATGGAACGATAATGGTGAAGATTGAATTTGTTAATTTCTTTACCTTTAAAAGTGCAGGGACAAATATGAAGTAAAAATGAAAGTTTGAGATAATAGAAACTTTTTTTTGAAAATTTATAGACCAAAATAATAGGGGTTAAAATTAAGATTTAAATAAAAAAAGTTATTTTGAGTTTGTTATAATTCATTTTTCCATTAATGATCTTAACCAAAGTTTAGATTCATTCTGAAATTAGATATTTAACATACCACGTATGCTTCTAAGGGGTTTTTCTTTTCTTATTATGATGGTAGGTAAACTAATAAAAAAGCATAATTTAAAAATATATTTTTTAAAATAATAGTATTAAGGAAGAAATCCGAGCAGGAAGCATGTCAAGTTCTAAGGGACAGTAATTGGTGAGGAGACCGCAGACGCGTAAAGAAGATGATGTCTGCACACTTACCATGCAGTACGGGAGACGCGCCACGACTTGCAGACGACAGTCTACAGAGATGACAGACTGGCAGGTGACAGGGTGACCACCGTACACGAGGAATGCCCTCGCCTTCCCGTCTGAATCCCATATGGTGAGGAGCACCACTACGCCACGTACGAAATGTCCTCCTTGGCCGGCCATGAACACCTATAAAAGGGAAGAGCCACCACCACCAGGTAAGTGAAAAATCTGTGACTAATTCCCTATGGTGCTCTCTGCTACGTTTTATTCTGATTACTATTTTGATCGTCGGAGTCCATTAGGCAGGACATCGCACCAATGTCAAGGATCATTGTTACAGACCCGTTTGTCTAACCACTCCATTTTGAAGGACACGTGTACCTCTCCAAAACTTGCCGTAAACAACTATATTTTAAATATCTAATGAAGAAAAATTATACCATTAAAAATCTCTTGAAAATGATTTTATAAATACCAAATTTTGTATAAATATCATGTCAATCGATATTTTTTTATTTTATGAAAATAAAAATTCACAAAAAATTATTTAAATTAATCAATAATCATTTTACCATATTTAAATAAGTTATAAACACTTCTTGTCTGTTGGAGTTTAATTTTGAGTTGAAATTTTAGATTTATTAAATTTAAATTACTCAATCACCATTTTTTTCGAATTTATTTTGTTCCAATTTGACAATTTTTGGTATTCAAATCTTATGGGTAACATTTCAATGATTAATCGACAGGTAACAATTTCTTTTCAAGTGTTTAGGTAAGAATGGTTTGTTTGAGCTTTTTTGCCACTTAAATAATAATAAAATGCAAATGTTTAAATATTAAGTATAAAAATAGCTAAAAAGACCATATTTTACCCCAAAAATAAAATTTTTCCCAGAAAAAAAAAAAAAAAAAAACTTCCAATGCCTTTGGTCTTTATAAAAATAACTTGTTTTCTAAGTTACATAGAAAAAGGTAAATACTTTTCTATACCATATTTTTGTCAAAAGTATATAAATTTTGTACATTAAAAAAATTAAATCACCAGCTCTAGTTATAGATTACTTTATCAAGTAAATTTTGGATATTTTACAAAATTGTATTATTATTATTATTATTATTTGACAAGATTTTATTACATTTGAGATAGTGAAATCTTAGAATTTGCATATTTAATATTTAAACATTTGCATTTTATTATTTAATTGAGATTTTTAATTAATAAAAATAAACATGCAAAGTCAAAAAGTAGATTCTAAATTACATATAAATTAGCAAAGAAATCTTACCCACCAAATATATAAAATTCTCCTCCTTAATATTGAATCACTCAATTAGAAACTCCTTAAAGTTTTGATTATTCCCCAAATAAAAAAAAAAAGGAAAGAAATAAAAAAAAAACACACACACACAATTATTTTATCCTCAAATATAATCTCAAAACTTTATAGTCTCAAATTACACTAATCTAACCCCATAAACTAAACACACTAAAATTATTGATTCCTGGTTTAGGTTTAGTAATGTTTCAATTCTGTGTTTTTGTTTTTATTTATGTTTTTATAAAAAATTGAAAACGAGAACAAGAAACAAATGTTAACGATAAAAGATATTCTCAAATGTCTCTACGATAGTATGATATTGTTTGCTTTCGGCTTAAATCTCACGGTTTTGCTTTTAGTTTTTCACCCAAAAAACCTCATATCAATATAAATGTTGTCCTAGCATATATATTCACGATTTCCCCCTCATCTAGTCAATGATGAATTTTAGTCATATTCCCAACAGTAATAAATTTGAATAGTTACCAAACGTTTATATTTCTAAAAAACTGGAAATGAAAAATAGAGACATCATCAAACAAGCATCAAAATTATTAATTCATAGATTCGTAAACCTTGTTAAACTAAAAGAAAAAAAGACGGTGAATTTTTGTTTTTTGAAATATAATAATGAGATTTAGCACTCAACTTACCATTGAAAAAAATTATAAGTCACACACAACTTGATTTATGAAAAAACAAAAGTTCACTTGAAATTTTTAGTTCGACTTTAATAGAACTTTTTTTTTAGTACAATAAACATGAGAATAAGAGATTGAGCCAACCACCTCTGAAAAGGAGGGGTTGATTCCTTAATCGTAGGTAAGCCTAACAAGCATATGATAAATATCTAGATTTCAAAAAAAAAATCTAATAAAATTTTATACTTTCAATTTTGTATAAAATAGATTATTAATCTTTTGAAAAATGTCTCATCTAAAAAAACTTACTAGACACAATATTAAAATAGTAAAAACTTAGACAGTTGAAAGTTAAGAATTTTTTTTTTTTTTAAATTTGTGTGTTCGAGTCAGCTTACGCGCATCCTAACTAATTACAGGCCAACCGCTCGACCCTACTACATGATTGACAAGGTAATTCTAGATTAGCATGTTTGAACCGGAAGTTCAAAAAGAAACTTATTGGAAACCAACCCTAAAAAAGAGAGAACAAACTCAAATTGTGCATCAAGAAAAACCAACCAATGGTGGATCAAGTAAAAACTTTTGTGAATCTTTTATAATTTGCATGCTGTTGTTGTTGTATGTATATGGTGGGTGTCAGACACTGACAGCTTCTCTACTTAATCATGTATTCAGCCTCCCATCATTTATTTTTCCTTCTCTACTTTTCTGTTTCCTTCAACATTTCCATTTTCTTTCCCTCACTCCCCCTCTTCTTCCTCTCATCAAATCCCATTCCTTGAAATTAGAGAGAAATAAAAGAAGTTGTAAATTCTAACACAAATTCCCCAATTTCCCTTTTCCATGGTGTTTTTGCAGAGAAGTGGAGTTTTGTCTGTGCCTTTTTGGCGTAAAATGCCAAATGGTGTGTATGTGTGAGTCATCTCATCTGGGTTGGTGAGTTTTTTGAGTTTCTTTTCCCTGTTCTATTCGTAGCTGTACCCCATTCTATTGATTCTATCGATTTCTTTTCTGGGAGCTGTTTTGTTTTAATTTCTGGGTTCAGCTTTAATGCCTTGATTTCTACTTCTATGAGGAATCTCAATCTCGTTTTGGTTTTGTGGTTTTTCTAATTTGAAAAAACATAAAACTGTGTTCATTTTTTGAGGGAGCAATAGCTGAAACCTACCATATCTGAGTCCTGTACGATGCATCTTCTTTGCTGGAGTTTTGTTTGATTAAATATATATTTGGTAAATATTTTAATTTGGGTCTAAAGCGTATCCCCCATTTTCCCATATTTGCAATTTCTCCCTTTTTTCTGTTTCCTGATTTGGATCCACACATTTCGCCATTGCCCGAAGAAGAAGAAGAAGAAGAAGAAGAAGAAGAAGAAGCTGTCCTCGTTCTCTCTCTGTCGCTCTCTCTATTTCCTCTTGGGTGTTGAGAGATTGAGATTTTTTCTTGAAGAAGGGAAGGGGTTGTTTCAGAAGTTCTTGAGATTTCTGGGTTGTTCTTGAAATACTGTTTGGTTTTCAGAGTGATGCCTTCTTCTGAAGGTGTCCAACAATGGCGAATCTCGTTCCTGGTGTGCTTCTCAAGCTGCTGCAGCACATGAACACGGATGTGAAGGTTGCTGGAGAGCACAGGTCGGCGCTGTTGCAGGTTGTGAGCATAGTTCCGGCACTGGCCGGCGGAGATCTTTCCCCGAATCAAGGTTTTTATCTCAAAGTCTCTGATTCTTCTCATGCCACGTATGTGTCACTCCCTGATGAACATGGTGATCTGATTCTTAGTGACAAGATTCAGTTGGGTCAGTTTATTCATGTCGAACGGCTTGAGGCTGCTTCCCCGGTCCCCATTCTTCACGGCGTTCGACCAGTGCCCGGTCGACACCCCTGTGTGGGGAGCCCTGAGGATATTGTTGCTACTCATTCTCCTGGATTTCTTAACAATAATCCTCATTTAAAACCTTCAGATAAATCAAAACCGACCCCGAAAGTTTTAGGCCTTGCCATTGTTGGGGAGAAGGAGAAATCTGTGCCTGTGAGACTCAATGGCAGTGCTAAGGAGGATAAGATTGACAGGAGAGCCTCACCCTTGAGTAGATCCAAGTCTCAGTCGTCAAAACTGACTGTGAATATAGATGTGAAGAAGGAGCCTCTGACGAGATTAAAGTCATTGAATTCGCGGTCGATACCCGGGTCTCCGACGAGTTGTTATTCATTGCCTTCTTCGTTTGAGAAGTTTGCCAACAGCATTAAGCAGCAGGGGAAGGTTAAGGGATTGGCTAATGGAACAGCTAAGGTAGGAGTGGTTGAAAAGTCGAATTCTGTTCGTTCTGCCAGTCCTGTTGCGAAGAAGATGGGAGTGGGACATCAGATCAAACATTTAGTTCAGGGCATTGAGGTTGGAGCCAAGGCTCTGAGGAAGAGTTGGGAAGGGAATATGGAGACAAAAAGAAGAGACAATTCAATGTTAAGAGCAAGCAAACTTGATCCAAAGCCCGAAATTCGGGTTACTGTAAGTGTTATCCTACCTGATCCTTGTTCTGAGAGATAGCACATTTTATTTGTACTTTAAATGGTATCTTAGTTTGTCCTGCAAAAATGTCAAATATATATTCATGCTTGTTATCATGGATCTTCTTCGAGTTAGTTGAAAAGCGAAATGGTGTACAGAATCAAATCCTTTTCTTCATTTGATGAGCTTAAAAGATCCAGCTAAATCCATTGCCATATTTTCCCTTGTAATTGATTTTGTATAACTTCTGGAAAGAGCAAATTAACCTTTTAGATCATTGGACTGTTTGCTGTGTCAATTTGTTAACTAGCTAGCGTCTAACTCCCAGCCCTTCTCCGGTCTCTTATGCATGTAAATAACTAACTATTACATATCACAGACTCCTAGAAGAAGTACATCAAGTGACAAGTTACCATCGAGAGAGGAGAATAAGATTCAGGTACCTGCAAAGTCATCAAAAGATGACCATAACGTGCATACGTCTTCGAGGAAGGTTGCTAATGGCGCTTTAGGTGATCTGGAAAGGTCTAATAGGCAAAAATCTTCCAGTGGAAAGAAATCCTCAAGTGATGCAGCTGGATTCCCCGGAAACTTGGTGAAAATTCCTCTTAGTCATAAAAGATTGACCGAAGGTAGTGTTTCATGGGCTTCACTTCCACCATCTCTTGCCAAGCTTGGAAAGGTATAGATTCTGTGATACTTTGATAAGTAAAGATATCTCTTTTCCCTGCTGGTTACTTAATAAATCTTCTGCTAAATAGATAGTTTTGAGTTTATATGTGCTTTATACATTCCCTTTCCGTGTTAATTGCTTGTTTCTTCAAAATTTTATCTTTACGGTACATTCACCGATCCAGTAGAAACTATCTACACTCTCGATGCAGTAACTTATTTTCCTTTTTCAATATATAAATTATCAAAAAATACTAGCATGAAACATATCTGAAATTCAGAGTTCCCCACCCAATTACACCCTTAGGATAGAGGGATGTTTGGAGATAGTATGAACATATTTTCTGCATTATAGACCGATCACTATTTCACAGTCTAGAAAAATCCTGCTTGTAGCGCTCTTTTTGCTTAGTGTTAGTTTACGCCTTCTGTTCATCTTACTTCTTCTCATTGTTCTTCTGCATCTGCCACAATAGGAAGTAATGAGGCACAGAGATGCTGCACAAGCAGCAGCAATAGAGGCTATGCAGGAAGCTTCAGCCGCAGAAAGTGTACTACGGTGTTTAAGGTATGAAAATCTACCCAATGCAATACTTGTTCTCTCTGTTATGTAGTTAAATATTCGAAATAACCAAAAGTATTTTTGGCTTAATGCTATGAGAGCTAGAATATTTGGTTAGAAAAGATTTGGAGAATTTATCCATTAAGTGTAAATCGTAATGACCTTTGACTTAGTTTCCAGTTTTAAAATTTACTTTTAGGCTTTTAGCGTTTACTTTCAGCCTCTAGGAGGATTTGCAAATATGTCTTGTATATCTTGAGTGAATAATCAAGGGAATCGTTCATCTAGTTAGAAGAAAAGTTCTATTTCCAGATTTTGTCTTTACTCGTTTCATGTTTTCCATTCTGGTTGTTTAGTGATAATGAAAACTCAACTGATTGATATGGAAACACTTTCTTATTGAGGAACCAAGCTTTTATTGAGAAAAAATTAAAGACGAAAGGGCCAACCTAGAAAAGATTTGGATCATTGCATCTCAGATTGCCTAGTTTCTTAATACTCTCTCACTTAGTTCTGCAAACTTTCATTCGGGAAGGCCCTCCCTTTTTACCTCACTTTTTGGACATCGACCTTAGCAGCTGTGTAATAATTCAAGAGATTACATACTAAGCATTTGCCATTGTTTAACTGTAAGACTGATTTTGAATAAGTGCTCGACTAAGAGCAAAGGCTGGATAAAACATGGATAGGCATGCCTTATCATCCAAAAGGATGTAGAAACAGCGGGGTCGATCCCACATCTCATAGAGAGGAGGAATACTAGGGATGATAAAGGATAACTAACTTTACAGCTCACAGGAATGGAGTCATTCCACATTACTCCCGTTCTTCCCCATGCACAGAATGTGTCCATCTCCTCTATCTTTCCATTAGAAGTTTTAAAGAAGGTTATCAATGATTGAGAAGTCCTGGAATACAGATGGGTCTAATTGCAAGCAATTGATTGAGCACTTGCAAATTCGATAATTCCCTGCCAATTCTTTTGCAATCTCAAGTTTTCTGCATAGTTTATCAGCTGGCATTTGTTTGTTTGTCATCAATTGTTTATCAAGCATTCTTCTATTGTCTTATATTCTTCCTTTTGCAGTATATTTTCCGAGTTAAACTCCGCTGCTAAGGAAGATAATCCGCAGCCTGCAGTAGAACAGTTTTTGACTCTTCATGCTAGCTTAACCAATGCTCACATGGTGGCTGAATCGCTTTCGAAAACCGGTCCCTCTGGTTCGAGCAACGAGAGTGAAGAAACCCCATCAGAAGAAACAATGAAGGTCACGTCAATGGCTAGAAAACAGGCATCTGCTTGGGTCCAGGCTGCTTTAGCCACCAACCTCTCGTCTTTTACAGTTTACAGCCGCGAACCTCCCTCGGTGCTAAATCTGACCTTATCACTACCTCAAAACCAAAAGAATGCATCTGGTAATCAGCCTATATTAGTTTTAGAAAACTCATCTAAGAACAGCTCTGCGAAACCCCAAGGGAAGGTCCGCCAGATGATGAGCTCTAGACCTATTGGATCAGGAGGAATTCCCAGTCGAACGAAGGAAGGAGCAACACTGGGTCCAAAGGCACAGGTTCAACCTCCACCAGAATGGATCAGAGGAAATGGCCTCGACGAAGCGGTTGACTTGTCTGAAATGTTACAGCTGCAATCCCAGGACTGGTTCTTGACATTCATGGAAAGGTTCTTGGATGTGGGCGTCGATGCTGCAGCATTGTCGGATAATGGACAAATAGCAGGAATACTAACTCAGCTGAAGAGTGTAAACGACTGGTTGGATAGCATAGCATCTAGCAAGGACGAAGGAGACACCACACACTTTTCGACTGAGACAATCGACAGGCTGAGGAAGAAGATCTACGAGTATCTTCTCATGCACGTCGAGTCCGCAGCCGCTGCACTCGGTGGGGGATCACAGTCACTGCCACAGCAGATACAGGCAACCGAAACAAAACCAAGAAGGTAACTATTCAAACTTGATATTGGTTTCATCCTAACATGGATTCTTCGGCACGCACCGGGTTTGGTCTCGAGAACTAAATCATGTACATAGCTTCTGCATCGGTTCGCGTCATAGACGAAAAAGTGGCTGTTACTGGTAAGGAAGGAGTTAGCTTACCATTACCATTACTCTCTTTTCTTCTATTAATTTATGGAATTTGATTACTGAAATTATACAAACCTGGGTTTGTTCAGTTCATCTTTACACATATAGTCAATTGTACATTCTGTTGTTAGTGAGAGAGACTGCATATTGACGTTTCTGAAGAAGCAGATAATTTATTCTATTTGTTTTTCTACCTCAGAAATACTTTTTTTTTTTCCTTTTCTTTTGAATTCAACAAATGTGGGGGCGGACGGGTGAGATGGGGAGAAACCTTTAACCTTAAGAAGGTAATATGTGTCTTATCTACTGAGTTATGTTCGGATTTGTGGTGTCTCTTTGATTTATTCTACTGACCTATGCTCATATTTACGATCTCCTTTTGATTTATTCACTACATCGTATGTGGATTAGGGTCAAACCTTTAATCATAGACAGGTATGAGCTACGTTCGGATTTGTGTCTCTCTGATTTATTCAGTATATTCTATGTTATTTTAGAGTTTAATCCTTTTTAATTTGATTCAAATAAATGGGTGTTATATATCATCCTTTGTTCTCAAATGATGTGGATTGATTCACATTTAACCTTGTGTAGTAATGATTTTGTTCATAATTTTTCCTTCTTAAAAGTTAAGCGAGTTGCTAACAATTTCTTTGTTACTTTTAAGGTTTAGGTTAGATTGTAAATTAAAATTTTTACTTATTTATTTACTTTTTTTACTTCTGAGTATTGTTCAAGTTGTTACAGTGATTTTGTAATTTTTCTTAAATTAGATAATAGGCTAAATATATTTTAGTCTCTAATATTAATTTTGTTTATATTCTCTTACAAATTTCAAGTTCAATATATATAGTATATATATTTTTTTGGCAATCAATCTTTTAACATGAATTCAAAAGGGATGTTTTTTCAGTAGCACATATAATAACATTTCTAATGGGTGTATTTTAGTGACAAATCATTTCAAGCTGGGTAAATTGATACAGATCCACGTTAATATAAAGTGGATAGAATTAATTATATGATATTTCCAACTTAATAAATATATTTTGACTTATATATACATGAAAATGTTATAATAGCAATAATTGCGGTAATTGGTGTACCTCTTTGACCAAGGGGTCATGAATTTGAATCCCCCACGGTTTTGCACTAAAAAAAATTTGACTAAATTGGAAACGAAACAAGAAATGAAAACGAATAAAATGGGATTGGATATATCATTTTTATTTAAATCCTATTAATTCATACCTAATATATACTTTTATAATTTATCACACACATGATAATATTTTATTCATAGTTTTTCAAATGAAAACTTATCAAAGGTAAAAATTTCAAAGTTCACAATAGGATGAAATTGAAGGTTCAACATGAAAATTGGGGTAAAAGTAAATATTTTCCCTATATGAAATTACATTTTAGACCCTCCATCTCATAAATATACTAGAAAAAGTTGTAGAGAGTGGAGGAGTTTAATATGGTAACTTCCTTAACTTTCGACAAGAAGCAAAAAATCCTTCATTCATTCATTCAATTCCCAATTCCCAAATCCCATTTCCCTCTGCAACAGAAAAAAAAAACCTAACCCTATCTTCCAAATTCTCTCTCTACACGAAAAATTTCCTTCTCTGACTTCAAAGCCAGATCAAATTCTCGCCACATTCGATTCCCTTTGCCCTAATTCATCTGCTCCATCGAAATCAGTCTCCTCCAATCCTCTCCAGGTGCGCGAATTCAGTCTCTGTTTGTCTAGGTTCTCCAATTGCAATGCCGCCTCCGCCCAAACTCAGCCGCCAACTGCACCGGGACTCCGACGTCGCCGACATGCCCTCCAACAGCTTGTGGGTCGGGAACTTGTCCATGGACGTCACCGACGCGGATCTTATGAATCTCTTCGCGCAGTACGGTGCGCTTGATAGTGTTACTTCCTATTCCTCCAGGAGCTACGCTTTCATCTTCTTCAAGCATATGGAGGATGCCCAAGCCGCCAAGGAAGCTCTGCAGGGGTCTTTTCTGCGTGGGAGTTCTATCAAGATCGAGTTTGCCAGACCGGTTTGTTTTTGTTCTGATCTCTGTGTTGCGTTAGGTTTATTTGGATTGGTGTATCTGTATAACATGACTCGTCTGCCATTAATCACTCGCTTTCTTTTGGAAATTTATTGGGTTTGTTCTTCATCTTGGAAACCTTCGACTACTGTTGAGATAGGCGTAATTTTTTTAGTAATATACGGAAACGGGCGATGAAGGTTGTTTTTGTTTTGTTTTTTTTTCAATATTCAATATCGAAACAAAAGAAACCCAACATCGACATTCATTCATGGCATACATAGCGGTCAGATGTTCTTTCGAGATAGATTAGTCTCCTAGGTTCTCTCATTAAATTAAATTTGTAGATGATGGAGGAATTGATGGACTCCTCTTCGTCTTCAAGTTTGTTAAGTTTCTGTACGGAGGGTGTTCGACAAAATTTAATGAAGATCTGCGGAATGCAAAACTTTTGTTACTTTAAGGCAGAGGTAGAGCTGGTCATGCGAAGAGGCATGTTTGAGAGCATCTTAATAATTAGAAGAGCATACTGATAAACCTTGCAATCTGATAGCATTCGGCTACATCAAAAAACATTATGTAATCTAATAATCAAAACGATATGAACCTTGCAATCACGAGCAACCTCAGGGAAAATCTGAATTTTTAGTGAAGTTACAAACTCTTCAAAAGTGTCGCTTGATTCCAACGCTATATTTGTTTAGAAGTAATGAGATTGGGGTGGGTCTTTGTTCTACCCTTGCCTCTTAATTAAACTTGTTATTGGTACTATCTGGAGAAGAAATAGGCTCAATTTTGGAGTGCTTAGTTCTTTTCTTTGGTTTACATTAAGAATTTTTCAGGAGGCCAACTCATACCATATGTGCAAGGCGATATAATTGTAAAGATCAGAATTGCTAATTTGCTAGAGATCAGTCTAGTGCCACTACATCGGAGAAGAAATATTTAAGCTTGTATGTAGTGTTTCTAAAAGCGTGAAGCGGAGTGAAATGCAATAATCGTTTAGTGCTCAAGTGCGATTCGCAAAGACAAAAGAGACGATGGATTCAATGAGGGGAAGCACACAATGTATAAAATATGAAAACATTTAAGTAATATAAAGCATGGGATGGAGAAAATAAGATGCCAACTGTTTAAGACAAACAAAAACAAAGTTCTAAGTATTACAAGATTTTCATCAACAAAAAGCCATAAAGTCATAGAAGTAAACTACAAAATTGTGTTGACCTAAAAATTAAAAATCAATCACCAATAGGTCCTTATCTCCATTTTCCTCATCATTAGACTTGTAGTCCTTTACATATTCCTCTGTAGTATCATTTCCATGTTCCTCTACAAGTATTGGGGGGGAGAGCTTTGAGTGAGAAGGTTAAACAGAGGAGATGAATCAACAGTTTCTTATTTGAATTCTTCGTTTTATTAGTTTATTTGTAACCCTGGTTTATTTAAAAAACATCGCCCTTAAGCATGAGGCACATGCCCAACAAGATGAAGTGCCTCACATGAGTCTAGGTGTGGGAAACACGCCTGGGCACACGTTTATTGGGGGGTTGTTCAGAATGGTGCTCGGACATTTCTGAATCTAACTGTTACCTTATTATTTCATTAAAAGAAGGGTACCTTATTCTCTTTGTTTTGTTTATTGCCAATTCTACTAGCTGATGGATAATGATGAGAAGCTATCAAGATTCAAGGATAATCTAATTTATTAAGTTTAAGAACTTAATAGAATTGTAAAGGCTACATATCTAAAATTACTTCAATAGCACTTGGCCTTGGTGTCTTAGCTGTGCTACTTGTTTGCCTAAATGACATTTGGTGTGTTTTTTACTCTGAGAGGAGATTATTTGAGCAAACGTTTTTAACTTGGAACACTTTAGTTGATAGGCTGCGCTGTTTCATAATATTTGCTGGGCATACGCTTTCATGATTTATTGTTTGTTTGGAAATAGCTTTTCCTTTTAATATCAGTCATTGAACAGCACTCTGACTTTGACCTGTACTGGCTAGAAATAAACGAGATGAGGTTTATGATTTTTCACGTTTTCCAACTTTGAGAGTTTTTAAACTTTGAAGACAAAAATACCATGAGGAAGGAAGCACTGTTTTCAAAGAATGTTCTTTAAACTAGAACTTGATCTCTTGTGGTCCATAAGCATTGATAATTTCACCCTTCAGAATAAACTAGGAGTTAAGGATTTTCTATATTTGCAGAAATCAATTGTTCGTTCTTGTGGACATCATTATCAAATATGAAGGACGTTTAAAATTTATCTCTAATGACTATTATTTGGTGTGTGCACAATGAATATATATTATGCCAATTGGTTGTGTTGAAGACCTAATGCAATGTTTGTTTGGGGGATTCTGGGTGACATTGGGGAAAGAGTGTGACTGTACGTACACCTCTCTTTGGGCTTAGAATTCCAATTCTTTCTCGGTGTTTCAATCTTTTTGATATTATCTAATTAAAGAGTAGTTTCTGCATTTTGGATCAGTAAGATTTCTAATCCACCAACTTGTTCACACACCTTCTTTTGAATTTCCTAATGAAATAGAAAAAGGAAGAATGTCTGTTGTGATGGATTGTGTAGAATCTGGCTTGTAGCACGACTGATGCTGAAAATTAACATTTTCAAAGTGTTGATCTAATTGTGCTTTGACCACTGATAATGTTTATCTTCAGTTTGAGAATGGACTATGTAACATTGTCATCAATCCTATTGGTTAGGCTTTTGTGGTTTATTGCTGTATATCCTGTCTTATCCCAAAAAAAAAAAAAAAAACTAAGCTATTGTGTTGTTAAGTCATATTAGTTGGGTTTCGTGGGTCATATGAAGATTGTAAACCTTTCGACTGAAAATTTACCTATTTGAGTTAAATGTTCTGTTTTTGAAAAAGTACAAGTCTTTAGAAAATAATTCATGCCTATAGATGCTTGTTTGAGAGAGAAGTGGTCACTACTCTGCTTTGTGATGGTCCAATTGGAGAGCCTTTTAATGTTCTCTATGATTATTAGTTTCAGATTCCTTAAACTCCACCTTTTGTGTCTTGATTTTTAAAAAATATAATTGTTTCCTATCTGAAAAGGAATTGTAATGTGGACTTAATTATTCGTCTCCGCACCTAGTTTAAAGATGTACCTCCTGGACAAAAAAAGGTTTTAATTGTTGTCTAACCTGGTCATTTATGTAAGAAGCCCCTTGGCTGTTGCAAATACAAAAATTGTAAATTAATCTATAAAAATTATTATCAATAACTGGGAATATATCTGATTTGGTATGGAAGAAAAGCACCATGACCTCAGTACTATATGCTTCAGGGTTGTATTGCCTTGAAAAGAAACCTAGTGGGTGCATCATTTGAGGCTAATGGTAGTTTCATGGCTCACAAGATTCTTGGTGGATTTACCAATTATAGTTCTCATCTTCAACTTTAAGTAGTATTTTCTTTAGTTGCTTAAGTTTGATTCTTGCGTCTTATTGTAATAAAAATGTAATGTTGAGTATGTCGTTGAGAAAAATTCCTTTACTTTTTCTTTAATGTTATACCTGGGACACATTCATGTATTAGGTTTCTTGCTGATTAGTTCTAGAAACTGGAATGATAGTTCCTGACAAGTTCTATTTACAGGCAAAACCATGTAGGAATTTGTGGGTGGGTGGTATTAGCCCAGCTATTTCAAGGGAGCAACTTGAAGAAGAATTTTCCAAATTTGGTAAAATTGATGAATTTAAGTTTTTGCGAGATCGGAATACTGCATTTGTTGAGTATGTTCGATTGGAAGATGCATCACAAGCATTGAGAGTTATGAATGGGAAACGTATTGGTGGAGAGCAGATTCGAGTAGATTTCCTTCGGTCACAGCCAATGAGAAGAGTAAGCTTGTTCAGAATCTTAATGAGTATGAATGTTTTCTGTTAGATATGTTTACAGCATTTACAGACTGGGGCCGTCAATTTATCTTTTGTAGTAACTTTACCCTTGATTTTACTAATCATTGCATTGGACTTTTTGGTCCTTGGATGTTGTTCTGAACTATAATATTGTATTATTATCTACTCTGTTTTCATGCTAGCAAAATTGAATTGGAGATGGGGAAAAATTTGTGTTTAGATTTGGCTGACAATTTAAATAAAACTAGAGGTGGTCCTGCATATTCTTAGTGTTTGTTCTAGATTTATGTTGTATCTCTTTTTTCTTTTTCTCGGAGCATATGTAAAATTCGAGATCATTCATGCTTGAACAACCATCCGCAATGAATATCTTTATTTTGAGACATCCTTTTATGGCAAAATTTTTTCGTTCATTTTGAGATTAGTTTATGTGACCTCTTCTCTCTTTAAGGCTGACGTAATTAATCCTAATCTCTTTAGGATCAGTGGCCTGACTCCAGAGATGGGCAGCTTCAGGGTAGAAATATGGGGATGGGTGATTTCCAATCTGGTTATAAAAGACCACTGGTGAGTCTTATTGGCATATGTCCTTTTGTAATCATTGATGTTTTACCACTTTATATTACTTTTTATACTTCACAAATACAAATATGTGAAAGCTTTTGTGTAACTGTGCACATTCTTGGTGTTCAAGTAACTACACTACATCTATACCCCTGGGTATTGATGGTATTTTATTTTCTAAGGTTTATACTTTGGATATGATGATACACGAATGCTCCATAGGATGATCTTTTTCTCATTTTGTAAATTATAGTTAGTTATTTGTTTATTCATATCATAGCAATATAAATATTTGATAATTATTGCAGCACAATCAATCTTCAGAAGTGCGTAGAGATGGACCACCCAGTAAGGTTTTGTGGATTGGTTACCCTCCATCTGTTCAAATTGATGAACAGATGCTCCACAATGCTATGATTTTATTTGGTGAGATAGAGAGAATTACGAGTTTCCATTCTAGGCATTTTGCATTTGTAGAATTTAGAAGTGTTGATGAAGCACGGCGTGCTAAGGAGGGTCTACAAGGACGGCTTTTCAATGATCCGCGGATTTCTATTATGTTTTCAAACAGTGATCCGGCACCTGTAAAAGACCACCCTGGCTTTTATCCTGGTGGTAAAGAGACTAGGCCTGAAATGTTCTTCAATGATCATCAAATCCGTCCTCCACAAATGGACCTGTTAGGACATCCTCACCCGATGGTGCAAAATAAGTTCCCTGGACCATTGCCATCTAATGGCATTCTTGGACCTAATACATCAGTACGACCACCACCTTTTGGTCCTCCTCAGGGTATCTCAGGTCCCCCCGAGTTTAACGACTTGGCGACATCTCATAATTTCCAGGATGCAAATTCAAAAAATTTGATGGGTCCAAATTGGAGAAGGCAATCTCCGCCTCCACCTGGGATACTTTCTTCTCCTGCTACTGGGATTCGTCCACCTCCACCCGTGAGGTCTACTCCAAATTCGTGGGATGTTTTGGATGTAAACCAATTTCAAAGGGATTCTAAACGATCAAGGATAGATGGCCCACCATCCTTAGATGATGCTTCATTTCCTCCAAGAAAAATAGATAACCGGAGTGTGGGTTTCGATCATCAATATGGGATTGGTCCAATAAGCGATGGAGGTGCTTCTGTTACATATGCTAATGCTCCAGGTAAGAGTCATACTATTCCTATAGGTGCAAGAGCCCCAGTAGGTGGTCCTGGTCAGAGCCATGCTGACAATGATTTTATATGGCGTGGAATAATTGCCAAGGGAGGAACGCCTGTTTGTCATGCTCGTTGCGTCCCAATAGGCGAAGGAATAGGAAGTGTGCTGTAAGTATCAGTTTTCTTCGTAATGTTCTTTAAATAAAAAATTTCTTATCAATATTGTTAGCTTCCCAGTTTCCATATCATGAAGTTGTGTGGGAAAAAATGCATCTAAAAATAATTCAAGTGGTATCTGGGAGCAAAATGTTTTGGTTCACACCAGTGTGTGTATATATATGTGTACATATTTTAATGCTGTCTGTTTCTTTAAAGTTTTTGTTTTTAAAGAAAACAGACAGTTTCCATGTCATGAAGTTGTGTGGGAAAAAATGCATCTAAAAATAATTCAAGTGGTATCTGGGAGCAAAATGTTTTGGTTCACACCAGTGTGTGTATATATATGTGTACATATTTTAATGCTGTCTGTTTCTTTAAAGTTTTTGTTTTTTCTTTTATGAAGAAACCAGCTTTTGAGAGAGTGCAAAAATAAGGGGCACACCCAACGTGGGACTAATAGAAATTAAAGAATAGAGCCCCGATTTTTGGTAATAGGAAACAAAGGAAAAATTATAAAAATATTTGATGTGCCAAATCCTGAAGAAACCATCCCATTTCTTTCTAAGCATAAATTCCACACGAACAGAGAAACTATCTTGTTAAAGGGGTAAATGACCCTTATCTCGAAAAGGAGGTCCAACACAAGTTCCTCTCTCCGTCATGGCCTGCAAATTCGCTTACTCAGACATAGAGATTATTTCGGTAGCCTGCCTAGTAACATCCACTCTTGATTCTCTTAAAAATGATGGACAGCTTATGACTTTGTGGTGGGTAAATCACAAGAAATTCTTTTGCAACTACAAATTACACCACAAGAAATTCTTTTGCAACTACAAATTATCTTTGATTCTTCAAGACTGGAAAGCTCTCATTCACTAGTTCCACTGGGAGGGAGCTTCCCATCCCCCTGCCCTTGGGCTATTCTTTTGTTTCTTGTGTTAAATATATATCGTTTCTTATCTGAAAAAAAATGATCGGTTGCCTGCCTAAGGCAACACCACCCCACCTTAGAAGCAAAAGGAAAGCTCCACATTCTTGGTTTCTTTAGTTTAAACCAAGAATCTGGTGATAATTATTAAATGATTTGTTTTTTTTTATGAATTGAACTTAGTTTAAAATGCAGTCTAGATGTGAACTTGAAGATTCCAACTAAAGGCCAATTTTTTTCTAGTTACTGTGGATGATGGTGTTTGAGATCTTATACTCTTGCATGGAATAATGTTAATGTTTTTGTTTGCTATTTTGCAGTCCTGAAGCAGTCAATTGTTCAGCAAGAACAGGGCTGGATCAGCTCACTAAACATTATGCTGAAGCCACTGGATTCGACATTGTCTTTTTCTTGCCAGATAGCGAGGATGATTTTGCTTCCTATACAGAATTCCTGCGTTACTTAGGTGCAAAAAACCGTGCAGGTGTTGCTAAGTTTGATGATGGAACTACCATGTTTTTGGTTCCTCCTTCGGAATTTTTGAGAAAAGTCTTGAAAGTTTCTGGTCCAGAACGGCTTTATGGTCTCGTTCTCAAATTTCCTCAGGTGTCAATTAGTGAACCTACTCATCAGCAATCATATCTACCCATTCCTACATCCGACTATGGTGAGAGACAGCAAGTTTTGTCTTCACAGACTGAATATGGGTCAGTGCCTTCAAAGCAGGAGCAACTTCCCCCAATGGATTATAATAGGGTTCTGCATGAGGAAACCAAGGAGCCTCCCAAACCGCTTCTGCCTGCAAGTGAGCCACCGGCAGTTCAGCCCTTGCCTCAAGAGTATGTTACTAACAATAATACGACGGCAGTTTCACAAGCTGGGTTAGCATTAACACCTGAGCTTATTGCCACTTTGGTTTCTTTACTGCCTGGTAAGGCACAGCCATCCAATTTAGAAAGTGCCAAACAGCCTGCAGTCTCACCACAACCTCCAAATCCTCCCGTTGTTTCTAATAAAGGAAGTACATCTGAAGGATGGATGGTAGGTCATCAATCTTCTGATCTAACGGGTCAGCAATTTCATCAAATGGGAAATCATTTTAATCCTCAGGGACAGAGTCTTTCTCAATTTCAGCCTTATCCGCCTCTTCCCCAAACACCTAACCAGTTTGCACCACAGGTCATGGGAACAACCCAAATCCAAGATGCTGCTGTCAGTCACCCACAGCAGCAGCAGGTACCTCCTTACAGGCCTTTGTCTACTTATTCTGCCCCTCCTGAAAATGCGCAGGCTTCTGGTTTACCCTTAGTCAATTCTCAGTATCAGCCTGATGTTTCTCAAATTAACCAGAGAGGTTATGGGTCAGTCAATGGAAATGATACTTCTGGGTATGGTGCACCTGTTATGCAGCAATCAACAAATACTGTGACCTTGTCTAATCAAGGTCAGGGTTCTACAACACAGTCACAACCTATTACTCAGCTAGCATCTGATAGAGTGAACCCCGAGCTTTCTTATCAGATGCAGCATCTACAATCTGCAAACCTTGGTACTGGGACCAGTGATGTTGAGGCTGGTAAGGACCAGAGATATAGATCTACACTCCAATTCGCCGCCAATTTACTCCTCCAGATCCAGCAGCAGCAGCAGCAGCAGCAGCAGCAGCAGCAACAACCAGGCTGGGGTTCAGGAAATCAATAATGAGCAGCCCTCATCTAGGTAATCCCCCATACTTGACTTTTTTAATCTTTGATGGCCAAGCTCTTAAAGTGGATATTTGCATATGATCTCTGATGGGTTTAAGATTTGCTATTAAATGCAAGTTCGAGTAGTTGGCTGAAATATAACATGGTCTAATTCTTATGACATAGGGGTCTTTAAGCATCTTTTATTATAGTCGGTTGATGATACGTCATGACGACTTCAACTTTGTGATTCTGGTGCACCATTTATTGTCTAGATTTAAAAGGTGTTGCCCAACAAGTCTTTAGGATGGATGTTAATTGGGTGTTATTGCCGTCATTATGTTGCTGCTGCATGAACTAATTATCATCATATAGGTTCTTTCTTCCTAGATCTTTGGTTAGGAATTTTTTTGGGGTATATAACTTCTCTCTCCTTTTTATTTTTTAATTTAGATGATTTAGGCGTGCAATTATTTTGATGCAACAAAATATAACTAGTAAGTAGGTGAAGAGGAGTGCTAACGGATAAGAAGGCTCCAAGTTCTCCATCCAGAAGTACCTAGATCCTGAATTTGGAACAAATTTCAACATGTACAAGCACCTAGCAAGTAGCACCTAGGATAACGACTTGTTTAACCAGATAAACTTTTAGATGTTAGCTTCTATGCTTATAGGGAATTTCATTCAGAAAATAGGGAGATTGATTGATTGATGGTTTCTTGAAAGTCAGTTTTGGATGCGGATTTCCCCTCTTTGGTTATGCATATTTAAAATTTTATAATAATAGTCTAGATTTCAAGAACTTTTAGAAAGTAGCAAATAACATATGACATTGTTACTAAAAAACTAAAAACACTTAGTTTTTCTAAAAGCAGAAAAACAATATGGAAAGTGGGGAAATGAGCCCTTGCTAAACTGGGTTGGTTAAGTTGCATTAGATGTTTATAGTTCGAGAATTCTGGCAACGGCATAATCTTAACATTCAGTGTGATAATTTGAGTTTAGGAGACGGTAGTTAAATATGAAGATTTCATTAACAAAGGACTCTTACATTCTGCATATCATGAACTATTCTCTCAGAAATGCCACCTGTTATTCTTTGAGATATTTGATTTATTAATCTTCTGCTGAATGCACCTTGATTAGTATCATATATTCACATCTTTATTGCCTATGTCTGATATGCCTAGTTTCTACTAATTTGTGAGACCTATTAGCTATTTTCTGTGAAACTTTGTGCTTAGTTTCTTAACATTTGTAAAACTGTATGTGAGCAAGATTTTGTCTTTTTTGAGGGTAGACAAATGTTTAGTATTGTACTATATTTTTAATGTTTAGCTGACATTATTCTCCATTACCTTAATGAACTATGATCCTAAATGCATACAAATGAAACATAAAGTATGTAATACTGATTTTGAAGAATATGTGCAAATATATATTAATCGAGGAACCCGATAGATACAAGCTATAAAGCCTTAAAACATTTAAATTTCTGTGAGGAGTTAAAAGTCCGAAGTTTTGATATTCATCACACCCTTGGCCGCCACCACCACGCGTTGGCTCAGGGGTTAAAAAGATATAAGCTGTTAACGTCTTTGTCGTCATGGGTATGAAACATGACACCTACTTTGGATCTTAAATATCTTCTCGTTACTAAATATTATAGGATCATACGGTTATCCTAAAAGATTGATTGAAGTGCACGTAAGCTCTTTTCTATTCAAAGAAAAAGGATCATATAATTATATATGTATGTATATATTCATCACTCTTAGATTTAATCAACCCAACCAAGCTTACACCATTATGGTTTGGTGTATAATGTTAGCTTCAGCCTACCTCCGTAAACCTTCATCACTCTTTTTACCAAGAAGGTTACTACCTTTCACAATAATTTTTACTTGATATCAATTAACGAATCTCTGACTGCTTATCCAATTTTCGGTTCTTAGCTCGTGAGAGATCCGTATAGACTTCAAAATTGCTTGGTTCGCAGTTGGCTAGCTTTCAAAATGCTATCTCATTGTTCCGAATAAATCAATTTGTTGGTAGTTTATTATGGACCCTGAAGTGAAGAACATAAAAAGGGATAGTCATTAAAATGTAGTGTGTGTTGGCCTACAAATTTTCGTTTGCAAATTGTTCGACTGTATTGTGCAGGGGGCTGACCCTTTTCAATTTTTATTACGAGGTAAGATTTTTCAATGCCCCTATTAATTGGTAACTGGATAGGATTTGAATGATTAGTGCGCCTTGTTTCATATCTTTTTGAGTGCTCAAGAATGAGAAAATGTGAGGATTTTGGAGAATTTTGTTCTGCTACACAATGCTTGTTTTTTTCTTTTGGGATCAACTTGAAGAATTGGTACAAAAAATAAAGCAGATGGAGAAGAACTAAAATAAAAGTGAAAGAGACCTGAGCTAGGAGTGGAGAAATTATTGGGTATTGTTAGTTGCATGATTTAGATCCATCCTACAATGTCGTGTTTGAGTTGGTGTTCTATTTTTTTATGATAGAACTGGAGTGGAGTGACTCGAAAACAGATCGAGATGGTTGGTTTTTTTTTTCCTTTTTAAATGTTATTACATCACGAATTCAGGTGGAGATTCAAACTTCGATCTTTTTAAGGGAGTTAGATATGTTTTAACCACCGAACGAAGGTTGGTGGTTGTCGGTGTAGGAACATAACATCTGAAGTATTACAATAGAAACTCGAAGAATATAACATAAAAGGTCCGAAGGGTATTATCAAATGCTTGTGACCGTTTTTTTTTTCATGGAAACTTATGCACAAATAATGTCTATTTCGTGTGTTAAATTGTGTTTTTTTTAGAAAAATTAACGATGGATTAGATTATCTTTTTTACCCCTGTTTTGCATAGTAATGAAGTGAAGGGAACATGCGTGTAGGTAAATTGCGATGGTGAAAAGATGAAGAGTTTAAATTTATCGGGGTTTGTTTCAGACGACATCGATGGATGAGTGGATCTCCGTTTTCTCCTTTCAAACTAAATGGCACGGTTCGCATAGCTAACGCTGCAATTGCCCATTTGACAACGCCCCATCTCTCTCTATTATGTCGTAATTGTATTTGTTATTTTTGGAATTGAGTTTTATAGTCGATGTAGCTTCCTAGCATGCCCGCTTTCACTAACACTACTCGCTCTTTCTTTTCGATTTTCATAAGTAAATTTTGGTTATTGCGTAAAATGGCCTCAAAGCTACTTTGCCTCTTTCACTTGGCCCTTTTTCAGTTCTTTGTTATCTCAAAACCAATATCTATTTCTCACTACATCAATTGATTGGTTTATATAAAATGAAAATCAGAGAGCTTTTTGTGGGACTTAATTTAATCTACTATATATTATGGAATGGTTTTTTATTATTAAGGTAAGAGTAAATGAAAAAAATGAAAGCGGTTTCCAAAAAACATGTATGCAAATTATATGAAATATTCAAGAAGAATAGCTAAGATTATAATATATGTTTTTTGCCTTCCAAAAAAAGCTGAGGAATTTCTTCATTAATACTATTAATTATTTGACAATTTATTATTATTATTATTATTTTGCATTTATTTCTCTTAGTTAGATATTTAATGGTGTGCAGGAGGAAGTTCCTCCTCAACTTTAAGGAGCCAAGTTTTGTTGCATTCCAAAAAATGTGACTAAATTTCCTTCAATTCATACTTTGCTTTCTACACTTATTTACATGCGTATTTTGGTTTGGTTTTATTACTCTGTTTTGATTTCTCGCTTGGTTTTAATATTTATTCTAAATGAAATTTGAATTAGGTAGTAGATGTTATGTTTTTCTTTTGGACTTGGAATCATCCTTATTTCTTCGACAGTTTCCTAACAAAATATGAAAATGACTTCTTGACAATTTGAAGATCAAGGAGCTTGGCTAAAGTCTTGAAGCTATAACTTGCAAAATAATACGTTCGACCATAATCAAGTCGTGGAAGGGGAGGAGAGACGAGGCCGAGGAGAGAGCATAGTGGAGATAGAGACAGAGATCAAACTATAGCTTATATTGGTTCCACGAGTAAAATTAGATCAAGTTGAAAATTTCCAAGAGAKATGAAATTAGAGGAGTTTTCACACATTTTAAATTTATGGCGGCCTATTTAATATTTACTAAATTCTACTTGTAACAAATTAAAATTTATGTGAAGTGAGATACAACACTACAAATTTCTGAGGTATTTTAGTTCATAAATTTATAATTTTTGAGGTGAGATTATTTTTGTGCACATTCATCTTTTGATGATATTATATGCRTTTGTCCAACACATTGAATGCTTGTTTGATAATGTTTCAGTTTCTTATTTTTTCGTTTCTCTTTTTTAATAAGTACTAGAAACATAACTACGCTCGGGTAATTATCTTTTGTTTCTTGTTCTTTCTTGTTTTTTTTTAATTGAAAAAGAAACATAAACATGTTTGGTAACCTTTACTTATTTATCATTCTTTGAAATTTTAAATTAAAAAAGCAAAATTTTTATATAAAAATCACGTTTTAAAATTTTTTATCTTATATTTATTTTTTAATTTTTGTTATGCATTTTGTAAGTCAAGAATGATACAAGAATATTTTTATTTATGTTTTGAAAAAACTTGAAACGAGAACCATAAACAAAAACTTTGATATTGTTGTTTCCAAAATTTCTGCACAATTTTTGAAACGATTCTTAAAAATGAAAAACGAGAAAAATTAATAGTTGTCAAACACTTATATTTCTAAAAAACTGAAAACGAGAAACCAGAAGCAAAAAACGGAAATGCTACCCAATGGTTCCTATACTTCTTCTTTTATCATATGTTTGGTTTTGTGGTTAGGTTTGAGTATTTGCCTAATTAGAATAGGACATCTATGGAGCAATCATAATAATAATTAAAAAAAAAACTTTAATTTTCTTCTACACTACCCATTTAAATTTATGTTTTATCAGAAAACTCTAATCTTCAACCCAAATCACAATACATTAATTTACTTCATTTTTTTTATTGAATTAACCAATCAACTTTCTTTTCTATTGAGCATTTATTTTGGATTTCCATAGTTTTTTAAATAAAAAAATTTCGACATATTTCATTTTATTATAAGAATAAATCCTACTACTTCTGGTCCAGAAGTTTCCTCGTAAGAAAACATAACGCATAAAAAAATGATAATAATTGATAAGGTTTTAGATTCCATTAAAAATGTGTGATGTTTCCATATATTTATGAATTCGACATCAACAACAGAAGGGAATGGTCATATTGCAAAATATATATATATATATATATATATATATATATATATATATATATATATATGAAAAAATAATAAAAAAATATCAAAAGTATCAACATAATGGGAACATATTATTAATATTTATAATTTTAAACTTATTTTAAAGGAGTGTTGTTTTTTAATTTAAATATTTGTTATATTTTTTTCTTATTTTTATAAGTTTTTTAGAAATATCCATTAACATAAAAAATTTATCGATATTTCCATAGACATTCTCATAAAATTGAGATCTAGATGTTTAAAAATGGTTAGAATTGGACAATTTGGGATATGTAACCAAACCACAAAACAACAAATTGACACCAAGTTCAGACTATATGGACCAAAATAATAAATTAACCCCAAATTTATCAGGTAGGTGTTTATGAAAACTCTAAGAACACTTTAAAACACCTCAAATAATATTTAATTAGTTTTTTCTTAAAAATTACTTAGAAATATTTCACATAAAAAGCATACTCTAAAAGAACCATTACAGGCTCACTCTAAATTAGAGAGCTTGCTCGCAGCACCATCAAATATTGGAAATATATATATATATATATATAGAAAATACTTAGCAAAACTAAAAAGAAAAAAAAAATTCAAAGATGGAGTTTCAGCCTCAAGAGAAGCAAATAATGATACAAATGTGATTGATAGATCCATTTCTCTATAACTTCATGGCTGAACCATAGTAAATTCATACAGCAAATGCTCACATGGATGAATTATCACATCCCCTGTGCAATCCAATCCCAAAGAATTGAAGAATTACACACCAGAATTACAGGAAAAATCCCGATAGCTTGACAAGATCTCGGACATGAGGGCATCTCGAATCGGAACATATCATCATCTTGGTACAACCAACAGGATTTCAATGGATTGCAGTCTCTCAATTTCAACATCTCAATTGTGCAAATGACTCCTATAAGTTCATACAATCTCTACATCTCCTGTTGGCAATGCATTCATCTGCAAGGTTCTACCATTTCCGGACGCAAGAAATCGAACAGACGGCAAGGAAGGGTCTGTTACAGATTCAATCTCCAGAAAGTCGAAGTCGAAGGTGTTAGATTTCTTCAAGCTAAATATAATGACAAGCACAGTCCATCCTAGCATGGAAATGGCCCAGAAGTTATTCATTCCATGAATCAAACCCCAAGCTATAGCATATCCAACAATGATTCCAGATAGATGTCCAAGAAAACTTGCTTGTGGGACAATAATAGAAGTAAAAATCAGCGACTCAAATGGCGCAAAGCTGATGGGCAGTGAAAGGAAGCCAAAGAGGTCCAACTTCGAAGACGGCTGCTTCACAGAGAGTATAGTCATCCATCCGAAAACCACACAAGAATACCCAACTGCCGTAACCCGTCGAAAGTATTCGAGTTTGAACTTTTGAATCAAGAGATGGTACATTCCTAAAACCAGCACACCAGAGAGCAGGACCAAAACAAGAGTGTAATGGAGATAATATGCAACACCTAAGCCCATATGTCCAAGCTGTTCTACAACCCCAAGACTCCAAAGAGCACTCATATTGAAAACAAGATGAATAACACTAATATGAGAGAAGGCTGAAGTTATTATCCTCCAATGGTGCCCTTCAATGGCAGTTTCATAACTCAGCCCCACATGTGAGTATCCAACATTTTTCTTCTGGATGTAAAACCATATAGCACAGCAAATCCCTATAATCCCACTAGTGGCTGGTTTTTCAAGAATCTCATAAAACAAAGGCTTCCCCATTTCAAAATTTCCCTTCAAACTCCCTCTTTCTACACAATGCCTAAATCAACACTACTCATACACAGAATACAAGTTCTTCATCAGAATCAGAAAATGGAAAATTCAGTAACAGTCGCAAAGTAACTTCAAAAAAATCTCTCGGAAATTTCACTTCAAAGAATCTCGCAAAACAAAGGCTTCCCCATTTCAAAATTTCCCTTCAAACTTCAAACTCGCCCTTTCTACACAATGCCCAAATTCAATACTACTCATACACAGACTACAAGTTCTTCATCAGAATCAGAAAATGAAAAATTCCGCAATAGTCGGAAAGTAACTTCAAAAAAATCTCTGGGAAATTTCACAATTTCTTCATCGAAGGCGAAACTCGGAATTAAGCAGCTCAGAGACACCCAGATCGAGAACAGAACCAGAAAATCAGAGCAGTACAAAATCGAACGAAAAGAAGATACCAATCTGGAAACCGTTTTGGTTGAGGGGCAATTCAAATCTGTGATAGAGAAATCTGATCGGAAACTGGGAGAATGGAGGGAAGGGGCGAATGAAATGGGAAAAATTAGGGTTTTTGAATCAGATGGAGAATGGATTGCGCTAACCTGGGAGTTCCGATTCAGGTTTTTCTCAAAGTCTCTGAGAAGTTCGAATGCTCCAAATGCTATGGAATTTTCGTTTACTTCCGACATTTATTTCATAATTATTTTACACTTTTTTTTTACCTCGAGAAAATTACAAAAATAATTGAGGGTACTTTTGGTTCGAAATTCAGATTTTTTTTTTTGAGAAAATGAAAATTCAGATTATGTTTCTCGTTTTGTTTTTAGATGCAGTGAATATGTTTTTGACACATGTTTGTTTTGGAAAACTGTTTTCGAATTTTGTAATCTAAAATTCTAAAAATATTTTTGGTATTTCGGATTTTGAATTTGAAACTTTAAAATACTGAATTACATTAAAAAAAAAATAAAAATTTTGATAAATATATTATTTCAGGATAATAACTAATTTTATTTTTTGTTAAAATTAAAATAGGTAAAATATAATATATTATCAACTATACAACACATTCTAAATTAATAATTATACAAAATTTATAACAAAATGTTAATAAATTAGTTAATATTATTTTAGATTAAACTGAGTATTAGTTGGTAACTACTACTAGTTTACAAATACTCACTAAATACACGTTGAACAATTTTTAAATTGAGATTCAGTTTTTAAATCTGTTACCAAACACATATCTGAAAAGAATACATCGAATACATTGTTTTCAGATTTCTTTTTTCTAATCACTAACAAAATACACCTTAAATGATTATTACAGTTACACTATGAATTTTCAATTTGGTAAAAAAAAAAAAAAGTGGTTTGAATTAAACCCTTAAATATTACTCCGATAACAACATAATTAGACTATCTTTAGGCATCTAATTACATAAATGTCTAAAAAATCTACTATTGATAGACTACAAATGTAAGTTATATTGTTGCCCATATAGAGAAATAAAATCAATATCGTTATTCCACAAATCAAGCGGAATACAAAAAAAATTGTCCATATATTCCTAATTTTGCTACTAAAACATTTTCTCATTTCATATATAATAAGGAACTAGATGGAATCGACGATGGAGATGGAGCACCGAAGGGGAAAGCGAAGAGATCGGAGGGGCCAATATCAACGGATCCGAAATTAATATTGAGTATATTTTGGATATATGCTGCACATACTTTGTAATGTTAAATTGTTTAGAATGACTGATATATGATACATTTTGGATATATGCTACATATACTAAGTAATGTTAAATTGTTCAGAATTATTGGCATAAAATATATTGTACGTATATGCTGCGTATACTTTGTAATCATAATTCCACGACGAAACATTAATTGCACGAGGAAAAAGGAATACACACCGAAAAAAGTAAACGGTAACACCCAAAATTATAAAGAAAAAGTTACTAATATGTTACATTTACTTTGTAATAAAAGTATATATATTATATAAGATAATAGTTTAACCAATAAAAAATATAAATTATATAATATAAGGAATCATACCATGACAAGAATTGTCGAAAAAAATATACCTGTCGTCAGAAAAGATAATTCATATGCTAAAAGATACAAAAATGCCGACAGAAAATGGATTAATCCTTGGAAAAATATAAAGGACTCATGGAACAGTAAACCGAAGAAAAGGGTTGAAGTTTTTTTTATAATAAATATTAAGTGACTCCTAAAAAAACAAAAGAAAATAAATATTAAGTGAAACGTTAGGAAAATATTAATGTGATTAAAATGCAATATATATATATATATATATAGTAGCAAAAAATAAAAATAAAAATGAGGAGATTACTGTTTGGGGAAGGGAATACCCTGGACACGTGGAGGACCCCTATTGGTGCTCCAAGATGGCTCATGAGTCATGCCCAGCTCGGATAGCCGAGATGGCCGCCACTAACGTCGACAAATGCTAAGTATGAGGGCCGAGGTGAACCCGGCCCAGGTCTGACCTACCGGGGAGCTCGGTAGGGGCCGAT
>NW_019104522.1:117256-191104 GCF_001995035.1 Momordica charantia | reverse complement strand
CGGACGATGTAAAAAAGACGCCAATTTTATTTACTTTTTATTTTGTAACTTTCCATGTCGGGCTAAGCCTGCCATTGTAAATTCACTTTTAATGGCAGGCCAGGCACGACATTGAAAGTTGCCCATATTAACCCTAACTTTTAACTTTTCAATCAAAATTTTACATCCGTAAAATTTCAGCCTCCCACCTCCCTTGCCGCGCGAAACCCTCTCTGTTGTCGTGTGAACCAACTTCGTTGCGGTGGAAAAGGAGGCGAACATCCACATACGGTGGTGCGAGCGACAATTCGACAGCGACCAAAGAAGATCTAGACTCGTAAAGAAGGCTTGCAAGCTCCCTTTGCTTTGTGACTTTACGCTTGGACTCGTCATCTTCGCCAATCGTGGTCGCCTCTACGAGTTTTACAGTGGAAATAGGTACGCTTCTTCTTCTTCTTTTTCTGTTTATTCGATTCTTTAATCTTCGACTTTGTGTGTTGATGTATTGATGAACATAGTGCAAGTTGAATTTCTTTTGAACCACGAATGCTCATAGTTCATGCGAAATGACCGCACTGTGTCGGGTTCTTAAGAACTGTGTCGGGTTCGTGGGAAATGACCGAGCGTTCGTGGCAAGTTGAATTTCTTTGTCGGGTTCTTAAGAACCACGAACTGTGTGTTGATATATTGATGAACCCTCCTTGTTTTGTTTTCTTTTATTTTGTTTTGTTTTTTTATACTAAATCTGTTGCCTTTTTCTTTTGATTAATGAACTGATGAACCACACCTATTGAATAGGTAATTTGGTATCATTTTGGGTTCTCCATTGATGGGTAATGGTGGTTGTGGATTGGGTTCAGAGAAGTGTGCTTTGTGGGTGGTGGTGGAGGTGTGGTGTGGCTCTCCATTCGTGGGTTMGAATGCTTGCAGATTGAAAGGTTTGCATTCCAACTGACGTTTTCAATTTCTGATTTGGTGTGAAATATTGTATATGTGAGTATATATAGTATAGTGATTTGATTAAGATATATCTTATAACTCAATTTGTATATATGCAGATATATACTATAGTGATTTTGAATGTATATATGCAGAAATATAAGTGGATATATCTTATAACTCAACTTGTATAATGCAGATATATACTACAGTGATTTTGAATGTATATATGCAGATATATAAGTTGATATATACTGTGATTTTGAATGTATTTTTTGAATATGCGAATAATTTTTTGAAAAGTAAATTAAGGTTTCGAAGGAATAAATTAAGGAATTTGTGTCTACCATTAGTATGGGCCCACAAGATTATGATAATAATTTATAGAATTAAATCTTTTATATTTAAAAAAACAAATAACTATAATAAATGTAAATACAATAAATAAATAAGAATAAAATTGAAATAAAAAATTAAAATTTGTATAAATAAGTTTTTAAAACAATTCGTCCAAAATATTAAAAATCAGATAATAGATATAATGGCCCATCGTACGAATAGATATAATGCGGCTCGTGAATAAGCATTAAACAGAGAGGCGTAGTGTAGAATCAGCCATCGCTAATTATTTTAGGGCAGAAATTTTCATAGCCACAAACTAAGCGGAAGCTCCACAGCCACACGAATGGCGTCTACTCCATGGCACCTTGTTGTCTTCACCACCGTTCTTGATTTTGATTTCTCAAATTCCAAACCCTTATCGTCTCTCTTTCTCTTCAATCCTCCGCCAGATACACCCTTTTCCACTATCCCCTCCCCTGCGCCTTTTTTCCCTAGATTTTTCTACGCGATCACTCAGTTTCCGTGCTTGTTCTCCCCGATCGTCTGTTGGGTCTCGCCGCGGCGGTGTTCTTGCAGCGCTCCGGCGCTCTGGGAGGCTGTTGTCATCTGGGTTTGTTGGATATGGCTGTGGCTTGTTCGATTGCGGACTAGGAAAGGGGAATTTGCCGGGATTCTGTTGAGATTTGAGCGGAAGAAGGATGAAAATACAGTGTGATGTTTGCGAGAAGGCTCCTGCTACTGTGATTTGTTGTGCGGATGAGGCGGCGCTTTGTGCGAAATGCGATGTTGAAGTTCATGCTGCCAATAAGCTGGCGAGTAAACATCAGAGGCTTCTCCTTCAGTGCCTCTCCACCAAGCTCCCCAAATGCGATATATGCCAAGTAATTACTATCTCTCTCTGTTGGTTCTCTTTGATTTTCTTGCTTGTTCGTTTGCGAATATGGTTGGTCTGATCTGATCTGATTAGGTTAGATGAACGATTGAGAGTTTGTATGGTGGTCTCGGCTAAATTTACTTAAGTCACAAGAAAACCCAATAGTGTAACTTCACTTGTGAGTTTGGAAATTCATAAGAGACTAAACAAGTGACTACCAAAATATTAATTGGGAAGGAAGTAAGTGGGAAGAAGTTTGAACGCAAGGCCTTCTGTTTCGACTTTAATCATCACATGCTTTTGGGTTTAGTAGTAGGGATTCAGAATTTGGGTTGTGGTAAATTTGATCTTTTATGCATATTTTTTCTAACGCATAATATAATATAATATCAATGCAAGTCTTTCGTTTTACCAACATGTTGCTGGTGGGTAGAGAATCATTTTCCATGATGTCTAACCATTTGACTCCCTGATTGCTAGATGATACTAATGAAAGAAATTGTGAAACGGCTTCAAGATCCTGAACTTGCATTTGTTTTGAATAATCGAAATAAAAATCCACACTCGTACTTCGTTCTTATGATTTAATCTGTTTTTATGGTCTGCATTTTCCTTTTTGTTTTTGAGGAAACAAAGGTAGAAAAAGATAGTATCCAGCACGTGAAGTTTGAGACAGAGAGAATCCTTAAGGAGTATTTGTAGCTGTTTCCTAGTCTTGAGAGTTAAATATCAATGCTGATGGAAATGTTAAATCTCAAGTTTCAAGTTTATAAATCGTCCGTCATTATTTTGTTGAGAGTCTTATTAAAACATCCAAACTTACCTTCAAAGGATGTTGTTATTTTGGCGCTCAAAAGGTGGGCAGCATTTTACTTGAGATGAAAAATGCTGAGTATTCTGTATCTCATTTTGTATCAGGACAAGGCGGCTTTCATCTTCTGTGTTGAAGACAGAGCACTTTTTTGTCAAGATTGTGATGAACCAATTCACTCAACTGGTAGTCTTTCAGCAAACCACCAGAGGTTCCTAGCAACTGGAATCAGAGTGGCCATGAGCTCAAGTTGCTCGAAGGACGTCGACAAGGTCAAGATGGAACCTCCAAATCCGAAGAACCCTCAGGTTCCTGCTAAAATGCCTTCACAACAAGTTCCTAACTTCACATCCCCATGGGCTGTTGATGACTTTCTCCACTTCTCTGATCTTGAGTCTTCTGACAAGGTAATATTTCTAGATGCTACACCTTTGATCCATCCATATATTTGCTTTTTGTGGATAATACTGCAATTAAGGTAGTGAACTTTTTGAAAGAAAAAAGTGGAGATGAAGTGACAAGTAATTTATGCAATCATATCTCTTGCTAAAATAGTACAGCTCACTATCTAGAAAACATTACTTTTTGAATCTTTACTTTCTTGCAATAAGAAGGTCACACACTAAGGATGAGTTTGGGATGACTCTAAGAAGGCACTTCCTGTTTGATTAGATAATAAAAAATGATTTAAAAATTCTAAATAACACTACAAAGCATGTAAAGTGCTTTTAGGAGAAACACTTCATTAGCAATTCTTCGAAAGTGCATGCCGAAGAAGTGCTTTCACTTAAAGTCTCTAAATATTAGACGGTTGGTTTGAATCCATACCCTGCAGTGTGTTTTGAAATTTCGGAGTTCTGATGCAAAAATTGTATTTTCAATGGGCAAAATCCCTCAAACAGTAGGCTGCGGTTTGGATCCATGCCCTGTAGTTTCTTTTGAGATTTCTGGTGCTTACTGTTTCTAACATAGAGGCAGATTTGTCACGAAGTGTTGCATTTCCATTACTTGATTTATATTTCACTATCTAGTTACGATTATTCGGGACACTACACTTATCTTCAAACTCCATTTTACAGCAGAAAGAGCATCTCGAGTTCGGAGAGCTAGAATGGCTAGCAGAAATGGGTCTCTTCGGTGAGCAGGTTCCGCAAGAAGCTTTAGCAGCTGCGGAAGTTCCTGAGATTCGGACTTCACACTCGGGTAGTGCAATCTCATACAGACCTACAAAGTCGAGCACGTCGTACAAAAAGCCTAGGATCGAGATGCCAGACGAGGAGGAGTTTTTCACTGTCCCTGATCTTGGATGAAGAGAAGAGATAAAATGATGTTGAGTTGGTATGCTTATGAATAATACAATTTATGACCTTCAACAGTGTAAGTGTTTATGTATGTAGTATTGTCTACATCTATGGTTTGATAGTATGCATTATAGTATAGTATAGAATAGTAGTTTGCTTTGATCTCATGGCTAGAATACTCATTCAGTCTTGTTACTTTTACTTTTACTTTCGTACCTTACTGTAACTTTTCTTGGATCTCATATGAAAAATTTAAGATTATTTATGAGAATTGTAGCTTTTAGGGCTGAAAGATTCAAGGGCTCTTTGATAATTCTGTTTTTAGTGTTTAGTTTTAAAATACTAAGTTGATAACCACTTCATCTATGTATCTCTTTGTTTTCTTGCATTTCTAACACAATTTTGAAATTTAAGCCAAGATTTCAAAACTAAATAGAGTAGTTTTTAAGAAGCTGGCTTAGAAATCAAATCTCTAGAGGTGAAAAAACATACTGAAAAGCTTCGAAAGAGTAGTTTAGTTGGCAAGAGTTTGAAGCATTTGGTTATATTGACTTAGAGGTTTAAAGCTCGAACTTTCGAGTGAATATAATACAAAACATTCTTGATGTCTCTTTGACTCGAGCATGTAGTGTGGGTACAGATACCTTTGGGTGTCGGAGAGCAAAGTTTCAACTCTATTTAAAAAAAAAAGTGGAGAAATAAAGTTTATTTCTATTAAACTTTTTAACTTTTCCTGGTTGAACTTCAAATTATGCTTCGGCACTAAACCATCAAACTAATGCATACTATCAATTTTAAACTTATTGAAAATGATACATCAAGAAGTAAGAACTCTATTTCTTGAAACTATATTTCTTTAAGCATCGTGAGTCAGTATACGTGAGTTACAATAAATCATTCGATTCCAATAATTGAACAAACTTTTTTTTTGTCATTTGAAAGTTTTTCTAGACCCAAGATCGTACATAGCTATCAACATTACATTTAAAATGGATACAATAACTAACAAAAAACAYTAATAAATTTTCGGGGAAATTGAAAAAACCACCCTTAAATTACACGGGTTGGTAACCGCCAAAAACACCATTAACCACACATGCAGATTCTACGTTGGATTTTTTGGTTAGTGGCTACCGAATAGTCCAGCTTGAGACTAATTTGAGCTTCATAGTGCTTTTGCAGGACCYATATTGATTCTAATTGCACAAAATCATCCAAGCTGATCAAAATTCGGCATAAACACATGAAGTCTTTTACTCAAACCTTCAGGTTAGCTTTTTAATACCAAAACCTCGTTTTATTTATTTTGATTAAGATTTATTTTTTAAGATAAACTTTGATTTAACCAAAAAAGAAAAAAAATTGAAACTATCTAACAACAAAATGATTTTTTTTAAGGCAAAATTGTAGAGAAAGAACACTAAATATAAAAGAAACCATAGATAACGCCCAAAGATGCTGCCCCGTTGGCAAGTATGTGAATCTTGATAGTATCACCAACTATAGGATCTAGGATCTTGTGTTTGAACCTCTTTTTAATTTATTTTGGAAGCCAAACTTTGATTATATGGATGAATCATTTAATTTCCATATTCTTTCTTGTTTTCTTCTTCAACATTTCTACTATTTTTATAAATAATCTTCGAATCATAAATTAAAAAAAAAAAAAGTTGAGGACAAAATGAATTTTGTTAATGCAAAATATTAGGGACATAACATAATATATATATATATATTAAAGACAATTGGACCATTGGTACCACCCAAAGATGCTCCCGTTGGCAAGAGCACGATACCTTTCATCTACCCTGAGGTATTGACTTCTAATTTTTTTTATTAACTTTTAAATACCAAAACTTAATTAATTTATTTATGTTAAGATTTATTTTTTTAAGTCAAACTTTGATTATACGAATTACTCATTTAATTTCTAGTCTTCTTTCTAATTAGATTTTTTTTTTAAGTCAAACTCATTTAATTTCTAGTCTTCTTTCTAATTTTTCTTCTTCAACCTTTTTACTATTTTTCCAAAATAATATTTGAACTAAAAAAATATTTGGAAAATATTTAACGAGAAAATGATTTTAAAYGCAAAATAGTAAAGGAGGAATACAATATATAAACGAAATAAACCATATGCATAACTCAAAGACGCTACCTTGTTTGCAAGCACTTAAAAGTCTCGTGGTATCTTCCATGAGGTCTTGTGTTTGAACCTTCTCAGCTGGTTTGCTTTATTTTTTAAGCCAAACTTTGATTATATGATTACTCATTTAATTTTCATCTTCTATATACTGTTTTCCATCTTGAAGTTTTCTATTCTATTTAAAAAATAATATTTGAACCACATAAACAAAAAATAATTATAGAGGCGATACAAAATATATAAAACAAATAAACCATAAGTAAACTACAAAAATACTACTTCGTTGACAAGTGCATGAGTCCTCGTGATATCACTGAGGTCTTGTGTTTGAAACTTCAAGTTAGTTTTTTAATACCAAAAGTTAATTTATTTTTTTAAGTAAGATTTATTTGTTAAGCTAAACTTTGATTATATGAATTACTCGTTTAATTTTTCATATTCATCATTGTTTTTCTTCTGGAAGATTTCTAAATTATGATAAATAATCTTAGAACCATATTCTTTTTAAATATTTAACGAGGACAAAATGATTTTTTTAAATGCAAAATTTCAGAGGCATAATGCAATATATATACATAATGAAAATTTTATGTAATATCAGAAGATATGACAAACACATAGATCCATGTGGTTATTATCTATTATAAGGTCTTGTGTTTGAATCTTTAATTTAGTTTTTTAATACTAAAACTTCGATTTATTTATTTTCTATAAGATTTATTTTTTAACCAAACTTTGATTTATTTTTTAACCAAACTTTGATTATATGGATGACTCATTTGATTTCCATATTCTTTATTGTTTTTCTTTTCGGAGGCTTCCTTGACTTCTACAACTTTTGAAAAATAATCTTGGAACAAATAAAATAAAAAATTAAAATATTTAACGAGGACAAAATGATCTTTGCAAAATTGTAGAGGTATAACGTAATATATATATAAAATAAATTTCATGTGACACCTGAAGATGCTACGTACTCTATTGGCAAGTACATAAATCTTCATGTCATCACCTACTATAAGATCTTGTGTTCGAACATTCAAGTTAGCTTTTTAATTTATTTTTGAAGCAAAACTTTGATTATATGGATGACTCATTTGATTTTCATATATTATTTCTTGTTTTTCTTCTTTGAGCTTTCTACGATTTTTGACAAATAATCTCGGAACCATAAAAGGGTTTCAAAATATTTAACAAGGACGAAAATGATTTTTTAATGCAAAAATTGTAGAGATGGGAAACACTTTATAAAAGAAATAGACTATAGGTGACACTTAAAGACACTATTCCATTGACAAACGCACAAGTCTTGATGATACCACCTACTACGAGGTCTCGTGTTAGCGTTTGGATGCTTGGAGTCAGAAGAGGAAGACCATCATCTCTATCCGGGTACAATCATAAATTTATTCATTCGTTGAACCTTTAGGATAGCCATTAGCATTGAGGTCAATTTTTTAATTTTTCAAGCCAATCATTTATAATATGGAGACTCATTTAATTTCCATGTTATTTCTTGTTCTTCTTTGGGAAGGTTTCTACCATTTTTGAAAATAATCTTAGAACCATAAAAAAATTTTTAAAAAAATATTTAACAAGGACAAAGTGATTTTTTAATGCAAAATTGTAGAGGCGAGACACAATTTATAAAAGAAATTAGACCGTAAATGACATCTAAAAATGTTATCCCGTGGCCCAATGTACAAATCATTATGGCATCATTTATGACGAGGTTTTGTGTTCGAACCTATAGGTTAGCTTTATAACACAAAAACTTCATTTATTTATTTTTTAAGCCAATCTTTTATTATATGGATGACTTATTTATTTTCCATATTCATTTTTGTTTCTCTTTTTGGAGGTTTCTACAATGTTTGACAAATAATCTTGGAACCATAAAAAAAAATTAAATATTTAACAAGGACAAAATGATTTTTCTAAATGGAAAATTGTAGAAGCGGTAAACAATTTATAAAAGAAATAGACCACAGGTGACACCAACGCAACCAATCTTGATGGTATCACTTATTATTAAGTCTTGTATTCAAACCTTCGGTTTAACTTTATATTTCAAAAACTTCATTTATTTATTTTTAGTAAGATTTATATTTTAATCCAAACTTTTATTATAGGATGACTCATTTAATTTCCATATTCTTTCTTGTTTTGTTTTTCTGGTTAGAGGTCTCTACAAATTTTGACAAATAATACTGGAACCATAATTTTTTTTTTTAAAGTGTTTTAACGATGACAAAATATGATTTTTTTAAATGTAAAATTGCAGGAGCAGAACGCAATGTATACAAAAAATAAATTTCATGTATCACTCAAAGTTGCTTCCCTTGTTGGCAAGTGCATGAGTCCCCGGTGTATCACCTACCATGAATTCATTTGTTTAAACTTTGGGTTAGTTTTATATTACCAAAACTTAATTTATTTATATCTAATTTTTAAGCCAAACTTTTGTTCATATGGATGACTCGTTTAGTTTTCATATTCTTTCTTGTTTTTCTTCTTCGAGCTCTCTACAATTTTTGACAAATGATCCTGGAACCATTAAAAGAAAATTGAAAATATTTAATGAGGACAAAGTGATTTTTTTCACAAAAAAATATTATCATATATTACCACTTACAATTGAAACTAAAGTTTAGTCTTGATCGTGAAATATCTGATGGTTTCTTCTTTTTAGTACCATGAGAGTATGAATTCGAACTCATGACTTTTTGATAAAAAAAAATGTGCCTCAACCAACTAATTTATGTCTAGATTGGCCAAATATGTGATGGTTATATAAATCATTGAGACATGTATTTTGCAAAAACCACTCCTAAACGCAATAAGGGTTGAATTCTAATTAATCACATACCTTTAAACATTCAATTTCATCGATCACAACTGAAGGTTTTTTTTTAATTAATTATTTTTTTTAGGAAGATCACACCTAAAGTTGTTGCACAGTCTATATACTTATTTAGAATCATTAATATTATTTTATTTAGATATGACTCATAGAATAATGAAACATGAACCAGTCAAGACAACCTAAGCATAACTCAATTGGTTAAGATATATTATTTTCAATCAAAATATTAGAGGTTTGAATCTCCATCTTCATCTTGTGTTAATCTAAAAAAATGAAAAAAAGAATCAGTCAAAGCACGAGTCAAAGGACAATCCAAACAAATCAGTCAGTCGAGATGAATCAAAGTCAAGTTGCACACTTTATATACTAATTTAGAATCATTATTTTTTCCATTGAGTACAAAATGGTTGAGTGTTTAACCTAAATTTTTTATGATTCAAATTTCTTTGATACCTATTTTAGTTTATTATTTTTTATGTTTAACCTAAATTTTAAAAAATTGTAGTTTGGTTAATTACTAACACAATTTCTAATTTCTAATGTGGTCAATCCGAACATAACTGTAGTGGATATGAAATTTATTACCATCTCAATAGTCAATGGTTTGATTCCCACTCCGCAAATATTGAAATAAAAGAAAAAAAAATAACATAACATAAAACTTACAAATTCTAATGTTTGTTTTTTATATCTATATATTTCTTAGATACATTTAAATCGGTTGAGATTACAAGTTGGAGTCCATTTATTATGATGGAGGACATTTTCATTGTTGGGTGAAGATATTAAATTCCTGATCAACCGTTTATGATAATGGAGTTTTTTTTTTCCTTTCTTTTTTTTCTTTGGACAATAAATAAGGGTGAGAATTTGAACTTCAGACCAGAAAAATAGCAGGTATCTTAACCGACGAACTATGCTCATTTTGACATGACGGGAATAAATTCAACAAGTTCATATTCTATTCCATATATTATTCTCAACTCTCATGTTACATAATTATATAATTATTTTTTTTCAAATTGAACGTTGGCATATAAATATAAAGAAAAGGAAAATACTTAGCTCCTTAATAGCAACGAGGGATGTTGTCATTACTGAACATATTTGTCACAATAAAGACGTAAAATTAAATTATTACTCAACATTGAACATTCAACCTTTTTTTTTCAACATCAACATTATGATATTTTACTTCTATTCAAAAGTTACTTCTCTAAGTGGTTTTGGTGTTACTAGAAATTATAAAAACACTTTCAACTATGAAATCAAAATCCCAAAAACTTGAAAAGTGATATATCATTTCATTCATTAACTATGAAAGTTGAAAGGCATACAATTTGAGAAACTTAAATTTTGTAGCACCACTAATTATGATCATCAAACACCCTTCTAGTCATTTCTTTTCTTTGGCCAACAATTCCTCCTCTTTGATCTTTGTCTCTTTGAAGTTCTTTTTCCTTCCACCATTGCCACAATCCATAGAGGTTTCCCAATTCGAAAAACAATATACCCAACAAAAATTCCCAATACCACCCCACATCCATACCCCATGAACACAACTTTCCACCAAAACCCTTTTTCAAAAATTTCATCTTCTTCATCATGTAGTAGTTGAGATTTAGGATCCTTTTCTGCACCACATTTTGGCAGAGGAAACCCACACAGTCCAAGGTTTCCGATGTACGAAGAACGCTCGAAAGTAGCAAATTGTTTTCCTTGAGGAATTGGTCCTGACATCTGATTTTGTGAGAGATTCAAAAAGGAGAGAAATGTAAGAGCAGCCAACTGAGGAGGAATGTTACCCGACAGTCTATTCGAAGAAAGATCTAACCATTCGAGATTGTTCAGATTCCCAAACGGCCTAGGAATTTCACCTGTAAGCTTATTGTGTGAAATGTTGAGACCTTTCAGAGACACGAGCATCCCAATTGACATTGGTATCTCTCCACGAAAATCGTTGCTTGACAAGTCAATAGCTTTGAATATCAATAGAATTTTTTCCAACTTTAGCTCCAACCCTTTCAGTGATACCACGACTGAGCTTTGATAGACAGATTCAATTGAAAACTTGGGTTTTTTGTTTCCCACTTCAACTTCCTTCATGGCTCTCAAGTTCTTAAACAAGTTTGATGGCAATGGCCCGCTGAAACGATTGCGTGAGAGATCAATGATTCGTAGGTTTTGAAAAGACTGTTGATTCATGGAGTTGTTGATACGACCATAAAATCGATTGGATCGAAGGATAAGAACTTGCAAACTCGACGCAGATTCCAACCAATGAGGGAAGTAACCAGTTATCTTGTTGTTCCCAAGATTCAAATCTTGAAGATCCTCACAGTTCAACAAAGACCGTGGCAGTTCTCCTTCCAGTTGGTTGTTGTTCAAATCAAGGCTTCTGAGCTGACTCCCTCTTGAAAAACATGTCGGAATAGTCCCAGAAAAGTTGTTACTTTTAAGATCCAACACTAAAAGAGAAGTGATATTTGTTAGACATGGCGGAATTGTACCACTCAGACGATTATTAGAGAGACTAAGGACACCAAGGAAGGTGGCATTGCAGATTGAAGGAGGGATTTCTCCACTGAACTGATTTTCTGAAGCAGTGTAGATAGAAAAGCTTGGTGATGGGATGGGAATAGCACCAGAAAAATTGTTCCTTTCCAATTTCAAAATAAAAGTCACACTGGAACTTATACAAGATGGAACTACACCACTCAAGTTATTATTGGACAAATCTAGGAAATTAATGTGGGTGTGTTGACAGAATGAAGGATGGAGATTTCCACTGAGTTGATTGTTTGAAACAGTAAATATGTTCATAAATGGTGGCAACGTGGGAATGGGTAGCTTGAACAAGTTAAAATCAAGAATGATATCATACAGATAAGGCAAAGTGAAGAGCACATCTATTCCTGATGACAAGAAGTTGTGAGAAACATTGAGGGAGGACAAAGAACCCAATTCAGAAAACCACACGGGAATCTCTCCTCGAAGTTGGTTATCTGAGAGGTCTAGATTCATCAAGTTCTTCTTATATCTTAAAAAGTAGGGGAATTTTTCTAATTTGAGGGAACGCATTCCAACCCATAAAAGATTCGCGGAGCTAACATTGGTAGAGTGTATCGAAAGTTGGTGATTATTGGAAATGTCAAGTGATGATAGACTTTGAATTCTCAATAACATGTCTAAGTTCAAAACCCCACTTAAATTATTGGACCCTAATTTTAAATCAGTAAGATTCACTTGTCTATGCATAGATTCAGAGATTTCACCTTGCAAGTTGTTTTCACTTAAATCGAGAGAGTTCAACGAAGTGGATTTGAAATCCATCATGGGACCATTGAAATGGTTATGAGAGAGATCCAAGTAGGCTAAACGTGGCAATGCATAGAGCCAAGAAGGTATGGCACCATTGAGTAAATTACCTTCCAAGTTCAAGTGAATAAGATTTGAAAGTCTATGTGAAGAAACATTTGAAGGTAAAGGACTTGAAAAGAAATTAGATGAAGCTGTCAAGTGGGAAAGGAGGGTGAGGTTGAAAAGAGAATTAGGTAGAGAACCCATAAAAGAATTTGTCTGGATTTCAATGTTAGTTAGCTTTTGAAGGTTGTTCCATGAATTGGGAAATTGGCCATTGAACTTATTTTCAGAGAGATGAATGGTATTGAGCTGTGTAAGGTTTCCTATTGACTCTGGAACTCCACCAGTGAAGTTGCAGAAACTGAGGTCTAAATACCTCAAAAACTTGGCATTACCAATGGAGTAGGGAATCTCTCCTGAAAAATTAGTTGAAACAAGATCTAAAATTTCAAGAGATTTACTCCAATTAGACATAGGCAAATGGCCATTCAGTCCATAATTATAATCAAGTTGCAACACACGCAAGTTGGGAAGACTTAAAATGTGGCTTGGAAAATTTCCATTCAACCCACACGAAGAAAGACTAAGAGAAGTTAAAGAGAGGGAGAAGTTCATAAAAGAAGTGGGTGTGATGCTAGAGAGATTTACATTAGCAAGTGCAAAATTCCTCAGCTTGGTTAGGTTATGAACAAGCTGATTCATAACCAAATTTGAGAATTTGAGGTCATCATTCTTAGAAAGATCGAGAGAAACCAGATTCGACAAGTGTGATATTTCGATTGGAACGTCTCCTTTGAAGGAGGATGAGGAAAGATCCAAAACCCTCAAGTTTTGAAACATTCCAAATTGAGGTGAAAATGGAGAAGAATCAAAAGAGTTGAAAGAAAGATTCAAACTTTGGAGGTGGGAGAGGGTGAAAATGGTGCTGTTGGGATGAAGAGTTCCATTGAGCCGACTGCAGCTGACGTCGAGTCGAACGACATGGCCTTCTCCTTCGTCGTCGCACTCCACACCAAGCCATGAGCAGCAATCTGTGCTCTCCTTCCATGTCGCTGTCTTTGGATAAGAAGTTTGTCTCTCAAACTCACTGCAACCAAAGTGTGCAAATTGACTCAGGGAAAAGGCTTTCTTGAACTCCAACAAGGCCAAGCTTTCTTTTGGATCGCAGAGATGATGGGAATTGACAAGAGAATTGCAGAGGAAAAGAAGGAAGAAGCTGCACACTTGATAAATTAGCAATGCCATGATGTTGGAGGAGAAGTGCTTTAGAAAGTCTAGCACATGAGCTACTGAGTTTTTATAGTGAGTTTTTTAATTACTTTTTATTATAACACATCACAATAATTAGTTTTGACAAATCTGTTCTTGGTAATTTTGTTGATGTAAGAATTTGCCAATTCAGATTACAAAATTTGAACTAATCTTCTAGAAAAAAATGGATCGAAATACTGCAAAATAAAAGGATTACACACCTGTGGAGTTTTATGTGAAGCATAGCCAAAAATAGAGTTTTGTAGTCTATAGGAAAAAACCTTCTCTTAGAGCAAATCCTAAGACAAGGGTAGAAAATAGAGATTTTTCCTATCCATACAACTTTTATAAATATACAAAAATGTGGTTATTTATTTATTTTTGTAACTACAACCTATGGAATGGGATCGAACTCACAAGTTGATTGAAGATATATTGTGAATTGCCGTTGAAGTATCCGGCTTTCGCAAGTCAAAATGAGTTCACAAGGCCGAGAAAAAAAAAGTGTTATTATCTGTGGTGGAAAAAATTAAGTCAAATATTGTTAAAGTCTTTCATCGAAAACATGAGCCTGTGAGCCTACTTCAGTAGTTAAAAGCACTTTACTTTTTTTTAGAATATTGGAAGTTATTTTTTATTTTATTTTTTGTCTATATATACACGAAACAAATATGTTTTGGTTTCACCTTTTGTAGGGTTTGAAACCCAACTTGGTTGAATTTAAATTCCATCATAAATGGTTGGTTGGGGACTTTAATTTCCTTGTCTGGCAATGAAAATATCATCCATCATTTCTCTCATTTGAACTTTCATTTCAAAATAAGGGATTCCGATATATAATTTCTTTCTTTCTTTTAAATTATCAACCCCGTGCATATTCTACGAGTCATTTAGCTTTTAAAAATGATATAATGTTGAACGACTTTTCGACAATCATTTAAAACTATGAAAATTAAAAAGCAATATGTGTGTGTTTGTAACTTTAAATTGTGAATATGTATTTTTTATACAATAAACTTAAGTTGCATTAAGTTAGGAAAAAAACCGAAGAAGAAAGCGTTAGAGTGATGCATAAGTTAAAAAAAATGGATACCAATAAATGAGAAAAATGAGGTGAGAAAGTGTATGGAGAGAGAAAAAAGGGAAAAGAATGGTCAAACACATTTTAAAATATCTAAAAGAGATTTTGATGAGATTATGGGTTTAATACAATAATTAAAATAATGGAATAGCGAACATTTGTCATTCTATTATTGGGCTACATGAAGGTAAGGAGCCCAATGCTCCTTAACATTAAGGAGCCAAATTTTTTCCCTTTCTTGATGGTAGAATCCCGTCTTTCAGGTATTTGATCAACGGATCCATCCAATTCTGCCTGAGCTATTTTGGTTCGTTGATCTCCATCACATCCTGTACTTGTATGCTTGGTAAGGGAAAAATTTCAATTGGAACGGTCCTCCTTAAGTCTGTTATGTAGGTTGCACTAAGTCGAGCGAAGGAATCTGTGTTAACATTTTTAGAACAAGGGATTTGTTTGATCTCATACTTTGAAAATATGACGAGTTAATCTCTTACATTGGCCAGGTAGTCTATCGTTCGTAGCTCTTTAGCCTGGAATTCTTCTTTCACTTGGTTCACAATCAATTGTGAATCAGTGAGAATAAGGAGATTGGTGACACCAATATATATGAACACTCTTTATCTTGCTAGTAGAGCTTTATATTTGGCCTCATTGTTGGAATTAAGCATGAAAGCTGAATCAGAGTGCATACTCGAATAACTCTCCATCGAGAGAAAGAGTAAGAGACCTGCTCCACAACCTCTGATGTTCGAGGATCCATCCACATAAAGTGTCTAGAGTGGTTAATCTTCGTGATATGAAATAAGTTGAGAGTTGATGTTGTAGATTTAGTGTTATAGATCTTTTGGCATTGGTGTTAGTTCCACTATTAAATCTGCCACAACCTGACCTTTCGTTGCCGTTCTCGGTCTGTAGTAGATGTCGTACTCACTGAGCTCCACTATCCATTTCACTAGTCGACCTGAGGTATCAGGTTTTTGTAGGATCTACCGCAAAGGGAAGTTAGTTAAAACAATTATCTTATGTGCTTGGAAGTAGGGACGTAGGCTTCGGGCAGAGGTGATCAATGCTAGTGCCAATTTTTCGACTTGTGGGTATCTAGTCTCTACTTCTATCGTGGCCTTGCTCGTGTAGTAAATGGGAGATTGATGATCGTTCTTTTCCTTCATCAATGCTGAACTCACGACAATTTCAGATACAACAAGGTAGAGGTAGAGTTCGTCGCTAGGGACATGCTTTAATGGTATAAAACAGCTTCACATCAACATTCTCCTAGTTGAGGTGCTAGAGCAAATGTCCAACTATGTGCAGTTCTTGAAGGATATCCTTACTAAGAAAAGAAGGTTGGGTGAATTTGAAATTGTGGCATTGACTAAGGAATGTAGCATGATTTTGACTAGTAAACTTCCTCAAAAGATGAAGGACCAGAGGAATTTCACCATTCCAATTTCCATTGGTAGTAAGGATGTAGGGAGAGCACTCTGTGATTTTGGATCAAGCATCAATCTCACGCCTTTATCTATTTATAAGAAGTTAGGAATAGGTGAAGTAAGACCTACCATTTTGACTCTACAGCTTACAGATAGATCCATCAGATATCTAGAAATGAAGATTGAGGGATGTGCTAGTTCAAGTAAATAAGTTCATATTCCTTATGGATTTCATCATTTTATACTATGAGGCTGACAAAGCAATTCCAATTATTTTTGGAAGACCCTTTTTGGCAACAGGAAGAACATTGGTAGATGTCTAAAGAGGTGAGCTAACGATTCAAGTGTATGATCAAGAGGTAACATTTTCTATTTTTGATGCGATGAAGTGCCTCTTGCTGAGTTAGAAGAGTGCTCCATTGTACGTATCTAGGATGATGTGCTACAAGATGAGTTTCAGAAGAAGGATTTGCTGGAGCAATTGACTAAAGTCAACTTGGAACAATATGCTATTAAGGAAGAAGATTGTGATGAAGCAATATACTCTAAAAGTGACAAAGAGAAAGAAATCAAGCCGTTGGAGCTTGAGAGAAGAAAGTTCAAGGCCATGAAACCATCAAAGAAGAAAGCATCTAAGCCGAAGTTTAAAGTACTGCCACAACAATCCTATCTCCGTGAAGTAGCTCTAGCCAAGAGTATTCTTCTGATTTTAATGAGAGCTTGCAAGAAGAAAAAGAAGAAGAACAAAAATTTATCCAATGTTTGAGTTTTATGTTGTTTTTATTTTGTTATTTAATTGGTAGTTAGACAACTTTTAGTTTAACAGTAATATTTACAATTTTTGTTCCAGGAAAGATCTAAAAAAAGTATGCTTGAGCAGCCGCGAGGCTTAAGCATCATTTTCAAACCAGGGAGACCTAACATAAATAAGAATCTAAAGGAGAACATGTTTGGAAAGGGGAGTTAATTTTTCTGATGCTGCTTAAACTTTCATTGTCTAATTTCCTACTTTTAGTTCTCTGCGTTTTAATTTTCTGCTGGTTAGTCTTGTACTTTTAATTATGAATTTCTGCTTGTGTTGGATTACTAATTATGGATAAGGAAAATTCTTGTCCAATTTCTAAGGTGTCTAAGAGTAGCACAGAGCTAGCATAATCTCTCGATATCCCCTAATGGTGACAAAATACAACTTTAGCAACTTTCAATGGCTATCCATCCTTAACTCCATCAATGAATTATTGCCTTTTGCATTATTTGTTAAATACTAGACCCCTATTCTCTAGTCTTTTTTATACACCAAACATCAGTAGACTGTTTCAGTATTAAGTTTGGGGAGCACTGTCCTTATCTACTCTACAAGCTCTATGCCAGTAGCCTTTTTCGCATTGAGGACAATGCTTAGTTTAAGTTTGGGAGTGTAGAACCTATTTGTATATGTGAACATACTTTCTGCCCTTGTAATACAATTATGTACTTTTTGGCCTTATAATTCAGCTAAAAAAAATATTTAAGAAGTTGCAGGATCAGAAAAGGCTAAATATTTTTTTTACAACAACTTCTTAAATATTACTCTAGGCCCACTTCTTTTACCCCGAGAATTTACTACTATAAAAACGAAAAAACTCCTAAAACTTACTCTAGGCCCACTTTATCTGATTTGTTGACATAAAATTGAGGAGGGGTATAAAAGCTTGCATTCAAAGGTGCCTCCATAAATGATTCTCCATAAATCCATAGAGAGAACAAAATAAGAAAGGAGCGAAGATTCTGAAGAAGACAAAAAGGGAGGTGAAGGGTTGTTGTCATTCTTTATTTTCTTCTTCTTTTGTATTCTTTAGTACATGAGTTTTGTATTTTCTTCTTCCCTCTTATTTGTTCCTGAGTTAAGTAGCTAAATACATTTCGGGGGTTGTAGACCTTTGTTTGTGAATGCTGATTTTCTGGTTTATAAAGTTGTTTCTACTTAGTTAAAGCTTATTTTGCATTTTTTTAAAGTTCAATAGGATTGATCACCATGTTGGATGAGCTCTCTATTAACTTTTGGGAGATTGTAATAGAGAGAGAATAGTTTTAACTTGTGTTAGATCTACATTCGAGTTTAGACCGTAGGTGCTTATAAGGAATATGTCTCACCTAACATGGTTGAAAACTGAGTTGAAAAGTTGTTGGTTTTACAGTAGTTAAAATATCGTTGAAATCTGAAAAATTTGAGAATATTTCTTGTTGCTGGAGCATTGGTTAGTAACATTATAGTAACAGGAACACAACTCAACCACTTTTTTTACATTTGAGTATCTGTTTTCACTTCTTGTTCTTATGTTTGTGCTAAGGGTTTGATACTTTTAAATTCTTTTTATTAATGTTTTAAATGCACTTTTATTTTATTTCAAAAGTAGGGATAATCCAAAATATCTCTTCTTTGTTTTTTTCCATATTTCTTGAGTGAAAGTTGAAGTGTTTAGTTACTCAATTCCTGTAGATTCGATCTTTTTATTACTTCCTACGTGATTTATGTACTCTTGTACAAGAATTGTTAAAATTTTTAGCAATTGCGTGGTACTCAATTAAAAAAAAACCTATGAGGATCGTATTCTAATTAATCACACACCCTTAAGCATTAAATTTTATCCATCACACCTAAAGTTGTTGCACAGTGTATATACTTATTTAGAATAATAATTAATATATTTTTTCCTTTCATTTTCTTTAGATATGAGTCACATAGAATAATCTTAAGTATGAATCAATTAAGCAAACTTAAATACAACTTAACTAGTTAATATTAGGAAAAATGCAGAATAACAAATACCTTTAGTACTCAGACAAGAGAGCTACCTAATAGGTTCTAACTAAGTTTTCTTCCTCTTTCACATAATTAAGCAAGTCACAGTTTAATATGACAATAAAGGAAATACAGGTAAAACAGACATGAACACCAAAGATTATACTGGTTCACTTCAAAGTTCGGGGCTACGTCTAGTCTTCTACAATATGCAGGTTCTACTATGACGAGAATAATGTTATCATTGTCTCAATGGACATCACAACTCTCTCTCTAAAATCATTGTCTAGATGATACAATAATGACCACCAAAGCATGATGCTCAGCCTCTGCCGAAGATCGTGAGATAGTGAATTGCTTCCTAAATTTCCAAGATACAAGCGCATTACCAAGAAATACACAAAATCCAGTGGTAGAGCGATGAGTATCGAAACATGATGCCCATCAAAATCGACAAAGGCACGTAGTTGAAAAGACGCCGAGGATGGAAAAAAAATCCTTGGCCTGAGGACAATTTCAAATATCTCGCAACAAATGTAATGCAGCAAACATTTGGGACTTGCAAGGCTTAGCAACGTATTGGTTGGGTTTGTGCATAGCAAATGTGATATCCGGACGAGAAATGGTCAAGTAACGAAGACGACCAATCAATCACAGTATTCCAAAGGATCATAATGTCGTTGAGAAAAAAGACAAATTCGAGAAGAATTTCTAGCAAGTTCCAAACCAAGAAAAGATTTGAGGGAACCGAAGTCCTTTACACGAAACTGACTACGAAGAAGAACCTTGAGACGTTCAATGTTAGCAAGAGAAGTACCGGTAACAATGATATTAACTACATATACAAGTAAGGTAATAAAATCAGAACCAGTCCCACGCACAAATAACCAATAGTCCACCTTGGATTGAACAAATCCAAATGATAATAGAGATCCAGAGACCTAGTGAACCACTGATGAGAGGCTTGGCGTAGGTCATATATCGACTTGTGTAACTTACAAACCATCTGTGCACCCAGAGATGGAGTAGAAGATGGACGATACCCCAACGACAAGTCCATGTAAACCTTTTCAAATAGGTCCCCATTAAGAAATGCATTATTGACATCGAGTTGGACTAACGACCAATGAAGAGAAACAAGAACAGTAAGTAGATCCTTATTAAGACTCTCACATTACCCCGCCCTTCAAAGACACCTTGTCCTCAAGGTGTGTATACAAACACTAAACAAAATTCTCATATGCGCCCCCAACCCATATTAACAAAAGATGCAGACTGAAAACATAATCTTTAACAACATAGCAATAACAAGGAATCGCCGCTTGAAAGTCGAAAGAAATCATCTTGAATGGTCCAAAAAGCTGGTTTTGTTGTTCCCAAGTTAGCCATGCACAGAAGTATCCCTTTACCCTTCAAGGTCAACCATCGCACCCAACTCTTTGTTTTCCCAAGTAGGAATCTGCCGAAGTAGTGTCTCGATCCTATCTTAATGATTTTCGGTTTGAGATGTCCCCACTCCAGATTCTTAATGATACCAACATAGACATAAAGAATCTCCCCATGTAGTTGCATCCCGTCAATCACCCTTACATCTACGTCCGTCTCTATTGACCATACTTGTAGATATAAGAAAACTACAATTTTCACCCAACCTTGTGACCAAAACAGCATAAGCCTTGCAAACGCCTTCCGAACTATGAAATAAAATTGGCATCCATGATGGATTTTCGGATTTGCTCACTTCCGGAGTGCTAGAATATGTTCGGTTTAGTGTGACACACAAAGTTCCATAGATGGCGCAACAAGATGTTGAGTTCAAGTAGGATTGTAGATGAGAGAATGAGTTTTTGTTTATTTTGGACAAGCTCCTAAAATGATCTCCCATAGGCCGATCTGCGTCTAATCTTTCACCGTGGGCCTCCTCAAATTTTAGTCTATTTTGTTGAGCTGGCTTCCAAATATTCTCCATCCTCCCTAAGATACAAGATAGAAAATTAACATAAGCTTTAATTGGGTCGTACCTAGATGTGCATGCTGGCGTGGCCTTAGGTAAACAATTGAAACTCGTAGCCCTAGGATGTTCTCTATGATGGATCTCCCTTCCTCTTACCTTGCCTAAGCCCATATATGTTCTTCTGTTTTAAAACAGTTTTTGGCCCACCTATCAATAATAATTAACGTGCTCTCGTTCCCATTATAAAAAACATAATAGGTGTGCTTTACTTGGATTGCAATAAGTATAGCTATTTAAAAGGAGTAATTTCAAAAAATGGTCAAACAACTTTTAGTTTTGAAAAATGGCCAATGTAAAAATAGGAAAATCTCCTGCTGATTTTTATAGGTACGAAATTACCCTTCCATGATTTTTAAATGAATATATTATTTATCCTTTTTTATAGGAGAATCATACCTATATTTTTTTCTAATGAATCATTCTTGAGAATCTTACCTGTATTTTTGAATTCAAAAATTTTTCCAAGAGAATTTTACTAACAAACTAAAAAGAAAAAATATTAATTAAATTAAAATCTAAAACAAAATTTAAACAAAAAAAATCATTTTACAAATAGAAATACCAAAATTTAAACAAGAAAATCATTTTATAAATGAAAATACGAAAATCGAAGATGGAAACAAATACAGTAACAAACATGATGAACAAATACGAAAAAATACAGTAACAAGTATGATGAACAAATACGGTGAACAAATGAACAAATACGGTGAACAAATGAATAAATATAGGGAACAAATGAACAAAAATGGTGAACAAATGGACAAATACGGTGAACAAATGAACAAATACGATAAATAGATGAACAAATATCTGAACGTTTTACTGTGAAAAATAAGGTGAACACATAATGTTTATTTTTTTTTTTTGACACAATTAATACANAAATCTACCTCACTAGAAACTCCTTGCTCCCTTGCTCAATTTCATCCACTCCCCGCCCCACTTACAGCTATGTCACCCCTACAGTTGTCTCCCTTGCTTAATTCCATCCATTCCGCGCTCAATTCCCGTCCATTCCTGTTGTCTCCCTCGCGATACCCCTTGATCGTGTCTCACTTTTGTGTTGTCCTCTCTGATTTATGGTATGTTATATTCACATATATATTTAAAAAGTGAGATAGATGGTTTCTAAAATCTAGGAGAGAAAATATAGGAAAGAGAGATAATATACAAAAAACAAATTTGAGAATGTGAGGGAGGGTATTGTTTTGATTTTGAAAATAATAACTAAATAGGAAGGGTAAGATGATCAAAATCAAATCTCTAAAACAGTTGGAAAAATTGGAATGAAATTTTTTTATTAAATCTATTTGGCCATTTTTCAAAACTAGTTATAAATAGAGACATCTATCGTAAATTTTCTTACTTTTACCAAATTGGGCCCTTTTGGCTTAGCCTCAGCCCAAGCCCAATAACTTTATTTATTCCAGTAGCCTCCTTGTAGGAACAATTACTAAAAATGCAACTAATCGAACTCCCTTAATGCAAATGGCCAAACGAGATGGTAAAAATAAATGATCCCAATTATTGTAAATATCATAGAGTTTTTGGCCATTCGGTGGATAAACTCTGTCTTAAAAGAAATAATTATGAAGTTAGCTCAAGAAGGAAAAATCAAACTAGACCTTGATGAATTAGCTCAAGCAAATCATACTGCAGTAATAACAAATACATGTAAAAAATGCTCAAGTCATTTCATGGTCAAAATCTGGATGAATTCGCAAATACACATTACACAAATGTTGAAGAAGTCGACAACTCAAGTGAAATCAAACAAAAGATTTTTGTCTTTGAGCACATCAAGCCTTCAACTATTTGAGCTTCAGTCTTCCAAAGGATGAGTATGGCCGCAATGAAAGAAGAAAATCAATGTTTGACTCGACCTTCAGTCTTCCAAAGGTTCAGTGTCTCTACGTCAACGAAAAATCAGGCTTCAACATATACTTTCGATCATCTCAAAGTAGGGGCAAATGATCGAAACAAAGGAAAGATGAAGATCTTGAAGATGAAACAACTTGATGAAATAAATGGTGGAAAAAATATTCACAGCCTTGTTCCTTCACGGATGAAGAGAAAATTCTCTTTTATCATAAATACAGAGGGTTGCCTGAAGGTGAAGCAAAATCTTATCAGTTCGACCAATCCTATAAATAAAGTATATGGTCAAAATCATAACATTTGAAATGTAATACTCCTTATCACAAGAGTCTAAACTGCATGATACTCCTAGCCTGCATGAATCTAAAAGGTGAATAGCCAAAAAAAAAAAAAAAATTTGCAAATGAACTATGTTATGACTTGATCCCTTTCCTTGAAAGGGTACGTAGGCAACTTAAATAATTTTTTAAGTTCCGTCCAATTAAAAAAAAAGTTTTCCAAAAAATATGGTGACACCCAAAGCTAGTCATACTGGCACGGAACAATCTCAATAGACACATCTGAGCAGACTGGTCATACTATATACAGAGAATCTCAATGCATATAGCGGAGCAAACTGGTCATGCTATGCAGAGGCTAAACTCTCACAATAGCAGGGCAACTGGCCATATTATGCATTAAGTAATCTTTAAGATGCATAGTAGAGCATATGTGTTGAGCAGGCTTGGATATTTCTATTCATTGCTTGTTAGTTCTCAAGATTAAACAGACATTAAGTCTGTATTGGAATGATTAAGAGAACATAACTACAGTTATCAAATAAGGTGCTATTGAGAACTTTGGTATTTATAATTCTCATTCATAGCCTATTCCATATGGCTTCTTAAATGTTTAACAACATTGCATAAAGTTCTAAGAAATTTACTCTCATTAAGGGTACCAATATTTGATATAGGAAAGGTCTTAAAGGTATCATATCAATTTGTAGTGAATGAAAACACTATTAAATATGATTAGGAAGATAAGGTGTATGACATTTGCTAACTAATTTAAGGATTTTCAGAGTTAATAAGTAATACACATTTCCAGGCAAACCTAAGATGTGAGTTGCTTATAAAATTATTCAAAGCTCAAAAAGGTGTGGTAAGAAGTATAACAAATCATTTTTCCTTACCCTCGGTCTATTTGGAGAAAGCACTCAAGATTGTTACAAAAAAGTTTAAGTGGTGTACCAAATAAAGAAACAACTAAAGTCACTTGCAATTCAAGGTTTTGCGAGACTTGGTTTTGAAGTTTTTAGTGGTCACTCTAGATACACTAGTATTTTCAAGTTAGTTCCCACTTAAAGTTGATGTGGATGAGATCTTAAGGTTTCTTAAGGATGTTGACTTTGAGGGGAAGATAAATTAAAGAAGGTTGTATTTAAGGGAAATTTAGTTATTTTCTCTTCATAACAACATTAGTAAAGAATAAAGATTCTCCTCATTGTAGTAAAACAAACTCAACATCATTAAAAATTCCAATAAAGTAAATAGAAGAGATAGTAGAAATATGATGATAAAGATTTAAGTTTGATTATAAAGATTATCTTCTCTAAAGTCAAACTCAGTCTTATCTCTTAAAAGGGAAAATTAATGCCATAAAGAATGTGTTGAAACAACAAACAACGAAGATATTTTACATTTTGTTATATTGTTTTTCAAAGGCAATGTTAATAAATATAATGCTCATCTAGTAGGGGTGAGCATCGGTCGGTCGGGATCGATTTTTAGCCGATCCTGACGCCGAAAATAGACCTAGTAGGTTTCTCATCATGGAAACCGACTTCTATGACGTGTCATCTTGCGCCTATTGACTGATTAGTTGATTCGATCGGCCGATTTCGTCGGTTTTAGAACAATCTTCACGGAGGATGTCGGTGCTGGAGCTCTGGTTGCCGGTGGGCTTCTCTAAGAAGTGAAGAATAAAAAAAAGATGGAAAATCGACGATCTTGAGAAGGAAGAGAAGGAAAGAAGAAGATGATGTAGAATAGGGTGGGACTAAGTGAGAGATGAGAGGAGAGAAAAATAAAAAGAAAGGGATGAAGAAGAATGAGAGAGAAGGAGTGCATGATTGGAGAAGATAATACCAAAAAAAAAAAAGTGAAAACATAAAAAAAATGAATTAATTAAAAAATAGATATCTTGAAAATGGCCATTGACTGCATTATTGCGGTTTGCCACTTATTTTAATTTTTTCTATATAAATGGAATATAAATAGTCGATCGGTTTCTTCGGAAAAATGATTTCCGACTGAACCGACCAATAGAAATCGGTTTTAGAATTTTAAAAATCGATTTTTCTATCGAATCGATCGATCGATGTCGGTTCGGTCGGTTTTTATCTGTCGGATCGGTTTTTCGGAGTTATTTGCTCACTTGAGCCTGACATTAATTTGTAGAGAACTTTTCTATGGCTTCACGACCAGTTCTTTCAAGTAAATGACAATACCTATAACTTTTTTGAATTGTGTCAAATAAATATAAAGATTGGTTTCTCAATTGTATAATTTATGAAATTTGTATAGTTTTGAGACTTTTTTGATCTAGTAACACAAATTTTCAAAAGGTTTACATACATCTGTGATCTAATGAAGAATTTTTATTTGAAATTTCATAATTTTCATTAAATATTGATATTATCACAAGTAATATCTGAAGGCAATAAGAGTAATAATTATGAATTATAGGTTTAGTGGGAGTAAATTTATTTTCCTAGTAAAATATGTTTGCGACATAATAAAGGTCTTATTAGAGGATGAAAACTTGCATGTACATATCTCTTTTATATTGTGAAAGGATATTGTAAGATCAATCTTAAGTAACATTGAGAATTCACAAAAGAGTTATGTTGAAAGATATTGCAACTTCTCTAGCATAAAGATTTATGTTGGGGGATGTTAAAATTACCAGGGGAGATAAACCTAGTTTCAGTAGAGGTCTCTTGAATAAAGAAAGTAAAATAAAAATTCATGTCTAAAGTCTATGTTTTTCTGCTTCAGTATTCATTTCAAGAATGAAAGACAATTATTTTGATACCTCTCAATTGGATCTAAAGAGTTGTAAGGTACTTAACAAAAAGGTTACATGCTCACTCATCAAAATCAAATTAATTAGAGATCATAAAGCTATTTGATTTTGATAATTTTAGTTGCCATATAGATCCACCTTAGAGGCTATGTTTATTAATAGGTTAAAGGGTACTACTATCTCGAGAAAGTGGCTGTTGAATCACCTTAGAGAATCACTTTAGTTCCTTTCACCATTGAAGTTTATGTTCATATCATTTTGTGTGTGGCAACAAACTTAAGAAATATGGTTATAAAAACTGGTCATCAGGGAATTGTCTGACAATGATTTGTTTTTTTCCATACTACAACAACGAAAGCTTTTGTATGAATATTTTAAGCTTTAGTTGATAATGAAAATTCAGAGGATTTTTGTGTCTAAAGAAATGCAACTCTATCATTGAGGATCCGCTCATTAAGGACTTTCACAAAATGTTTTACGAGCATAATGCTCATATAGATGTGAAAATTATATGATATATTAGCTGAGTGGGAGTTTGTGTTTTCTTAAATTAGACATATATATTTTTTTTTTTGCAGAATAAAGAAGATGAATTATTTTGTTACTCTGAATAATTTTCTTTGTAATTGTAGTTTAACATAAAGCTAGAAAGCATAAATTTTGATCTCTCTAAAGAATAAAGTTGGACCAGTTGGGAATAGACATGCTTATATCACATTACATGTAATTCTCATGCTGCTCTTCCACACTTGATCTATGTCATCGAGCATATTTGGTGTGGTGATCATTGAAGGCTGAGTTGCGATTATACATGTGATAAAAGCCGCTTTGGTTCCTCATTGAATACGAGATGGACCAGATTGTGATTAAAGGGAAGTTTCTCTTAATAGCATTAAGTTGTGCACTAAAATGCAATTGCTAATAAAGAAAATTGTTACCCAAGTGGGAGATTTTTGGAATTAATTTAATAATTAATTCATATGTGGGTAACAAATTACAGAGCAATTATATTTGAGATATTTAATGGACATATAAGTGATCTTGATTATAAGCCCATGACTTCCCATTCAGTGGTGTGACCTGCTGAGTAGAAATTAACCAATTTAATCTTAGGAGGTTATGGGAAACCCTACGATTAACATATAAATATATGGTTATGGTCTCTAATACTTTTATGCGGCCTCCTGTTCCCCATAAGACGAAGAGAATTGCCCATATTCGGTCCAGGTTGCACAATTGAGAAAGACCATAAACACAACTTCTTACAGGTTATTATCAATCTATCTAACGATTCCAAGTAATTCTCTAACCCCTTTTTAGATTTGGTTTTCTTCCCATGCTTAGATCCTTGGTCTTGATTAATGGATTTTATTCTAGAATGATTATGAATTTGGATTTCTTTATCTTTCCAATATACATGTGATTTGAAATTGATTGGATCTGCCGATAATGGTTAGGTTGGTTGTGTTGATGACTCTAAGAGTACTTTCGACTATGTTTTTTCTCTTGGCAACAAAGTTTTCTCTTAGAGTTCAAGAAAACAAGAAGTCTTGGCTCAAATCTAATGCGAAAGCTGAATATATTTCAATTGCATCAGTTGCAAATAAAACAATATAGTTTCGCAAATTGCTTGATGATTTGGGATTTCAACCAGAGGAATCCTATGACGTTATTTTGTGATAACAAGTTTGTTGTTGTTATTGCCTCTCATATATAGCATGTTAGAACAAATCAAATTCAAGTCAAATTTTATTTATCGAGGGAAGTAGAGAAAGAAGGCGAAATCAAGCTCACGTTTTGTAGTTCTGAAGAACAACTTGTCGACATTCTTACAAAAGCTTTAGCACATAGGACAATTTGTGTTTTTGTGCCAAAAGTTGAGTGTGACGAAGAAAAACCTCAAAGAGGAGCATTGAGTTATGAGTTTTTTCCTTAACTCAAGTTTAATTTCAACTTTTTATTTCTTTTAACTAGATTTAATTTAATTTTTTTTATCTTTTAAGTTTCAGTTTTATGAATGGTAAGTTTCTACATTTTAATGTTGGTTTAAATTATGTGTTGGTTGCATTAAATAGGGTAAAATATTTTTGTACCTATATATATAACGGTAAACTTTCATGAGAAGTTTGTACCACCACAATATTTGTACCTCCATATGTTTGGCACAACCACATTTTGTAACACGTTTGTTGTATCACCAACAATTGTATTATTCATTTGCTTAATTCATCAATTTTGAATCACTTCAATTTGAAGTTGATTTCTCAACTATTAATTTCTACTCTCTCACATTTCTTATTTCCTCATTGTTCATCAAATATTGAGAATTTTATTATTTCTACTACATTATGATTTTTTATCACTTTGAATAGGTATATCAATATTTATATAAGGTATATATCACTCTAACTAATTTCTATTGATATACTATATAGTAGGGTATATCAATTATAAGAACTCTAATGAAACTTATAAAACCATAAAAACTCAATTGAAATCAAGCTTAAGCTATTTACTAGAATAATAATTTGACTTATTTTCTTGTTTAAAAAACACATTTGATCCCTATACTTTCACTAAAGTAACAATTTAGTCACTGAACTTCAGTTTGTAATGATTTAGTCCCTGTACTTTTCCTAAAATAACAATTTATTCCATAAATTTAACTTGTAACGATTTAGTCCCTGTAGTTTAAAATTTGAAACAATCTAGTTCCGATAATAAATTTTTTAATTAAAATTAAGTGTCAAATTTTATCATATAAAAATCTAATCTTTCTAATTCATAAACATATTTAATCCCTTTTTAGTTTATCAATCCATACATACAAGAAAATTTCACGATAAGGGTTAAATCGTTGCCAACTTTAAATTACAAGAACTAAATTGTTACATATTAAAGTTGAAGGACTAAATTGTTATCAATTTGAAAGTACAAGGACTAAATCACTACACATTAAAGTTCAGGAATTAAATTGTTACTTTAGCGAAAGTACAGGAACTAGAAGTGTTTTTTAACCTATTTTATTTATCCCTTAGCAATCTCTCCCTCCACAAGATTTCTATGTTTCTCTCTTCATTACGTGGTCCTTTTAGTTGTGTCTCATATTATGTATACTGTCATATAGGCTTAGCAGTTGGACTACCAAGATTCTGAATCTGGTTCAAATCTTTCATATCATATAAAAGATTCCAAGATCTTATCCAAGCTTTCCCAAAAATCTTAACGAATGTATACTTCTAAAATATCTTGGAATATGATCAAATTTATTTCCTACTTGCCAAGTGTAAGAATAAAAGCAACGGTCAACATCCCACTATAATTTTCTTTCCATTGAACTTTTCTTTATTAGGTTTAAATATTATTTTTTGTCCTTCTACTTTTAAAAAACGTTCGTTTTGTTCTGTCTTTTGAAGTTTTTTTCTTCATTTTAGTCCCACTTTCAAACAATCAATTTTGGTTTTTGTCATTTTAAAAAGTGATTATATGAGTAGTCTTTAGTGTGGTAGAATTTAACACATTTTCCATACACAACTAAAATGTTTTAATATAAAATTATGACTACATTTCAAGAACTTTATAATTAGGTGTAGTATCCTATTAAAATGGTGAATTCAAGAAAAAAGATACAAAATAAAATGAATGGACACAAACAGTCACTTTTTAAGAGTAAAACAGTAAAAGATTGACATTTTGAAAAGTATACAGAAATTAAAATAAAGGAAAGTTGAAATTACAATGATTAAAATTGATGTTTTAAAAGTATATAAATCAAAATGAAGAAAAACTATAAATTCGTGAATCAAATTAGTATTTAAACATATTATTATTGGTATGATTTGGATTGGAAGAGAATAAAGGAGTAGCTGAAGCTGCCATCCAACAATAAAGGAAGTAAAAGAATAATGAAAAGTAAATTCACTAAAAGTGGAATATAACCAAAAGGTAAGCAAAAGGCAACTTTTTCATATGCTATCCTCAAAAGGAAATTCAATCTTTTGTTTTGTTTTTGTGGTTTTTTTTTAAAAAATTATTGCTCAGTTAGAGTAAAGGTATATTGGTAATTCTTTATATAAGAAAAATGTTCCTCTATATTTTATTTTACATTCTAAACAAGGAAAAAAAAATATTTCATTTCTTTGAATTTTTTTTTCCTTTGGCAGTGAGACTCGAGTAGGAAGGAGAAGTACATGAATGAACCAACACTTGAATGAGAGGGATCCTACAATCATGCATCGCTAAAAAAAGTTTAAAAGAATTTATACTAACAAGGTGCACATTTTTTTTTTTTTTAGACTCAAACATAAGAACTTCAAAATTAAGTATACTTGGCTTGAAACAATTTTGGTTAGGTAATATATCTAAAATCTAAAATGGTAAAATAATAATAATATAAAAAAACCCAAAACTAAAATTCAAATATTTTGACATATTTGTAAATAATAATAATATTAATAATAATTATTATTATTATTGTGGCTAAATTTACCAGTATGACAAATATTTTAGCTATCCATTACAAATTCCCTTTATTAAAAAAACAAAAAACAAAAACCAAAATAAGCAAAATTAGCAAAAATCTAATATTTATTTGCAAAATTATCAACCACATCTTATAGTCATCATATTTAGTTTCTGATATACTATTACTATACCTCAAAATTACCATTTAGTATTTGATATACCATTGATATACCTCAAAATCATACCATTTAGTTTTAATTTACCATTGATATAACTTATTTAATTTCTGATACATATGCATTATGACATACCAATCATATATTATTGAGTCTCTACTATATCATTGATATACCTTATTTAATTACTGGTATATATATGTTTTAATAGACCTGATTTTATATACTATTAATGTACCTCATTTGAAGGTTAATATATTATGTTTTACTCCCAAGAACTTTCATTGATATACCTCATATAGAAAGGTTTTGGCCTAAAAGTATCTTGTTTGACCACTAGTCTAAATTGTGATGAATACCTAAATTCGATGAATTTGATCGGAAAAAGAAAATAATTCCTCACATTATGAACACATGTTTCGAGTACCGTGAATTGATAGAAGAGATATCATAACAACTTTCATCATAGGTTTTGAAAACAATGAGATCATGGTAAAAACTACCCATTTAATGTACCTTGATATACTTCAAATTATAGGTATATCAAGTATATAGTGATTTATATACTTCATATAAGAAGTATATAAGTTATAACTAATATACCTTGATGTACTTCATATTTTGTATATTAGTTATAACTTATGTACGTCATATATGGTAGGTAAATTAAAACTAAACATACCCTAGTATGTAGTACATCAAGGTATATTAGATATACCTTATATACATATTACGTATGTAAAGTATATTGCTAACATATAAAGTATGCCAGTGATAAATGATATGATGTCATTAGTAAAGGTACCTAGTATCAAGTACACCAAGGTATATAAGTTAATTGTATGTAGTTTATTAAGGTAAATCAGTTATTATGATATACTTGATATGAATGTTGACATACCTGATTTTACCATCGATATATATCTAAAAAAATTATAAAATCAGATTTCAGAATTGTTTTCGTTTTACAAAACTCCAAAGTTGTTGCTATATTTATAAATAGAATAAATATTGTAGCTACCCATTAAAAATTTTCAAAACAACCTTACATGAAAATATAATAAAGCTAATTATATAATGATAAAAAAAAGAAAGGAATAAATAAGAAAATGAAATGGATTAAGTTGGCACCCTTCCATTTCCCCTGTAAATACCACAACACATGGGAGTTTAAAAGTACAAAGAGAGAAGTTTGAACTCATCAAAAACACTAGAGCAAGAAAAAAAGAGAGAGAAAAGATGATCATTCCAAAGTATATCGCTCTAGAATCGAAATGGAACCACAAGTATCTTCATTGCACAAATGACGATGAAAAAATGAAAGGGTTTCTGAAGTTCAATGGAGAACATGTGGTGAGCCCACACTCAAAGTTTGAGATCGAAAGAGCCAAATGCAACAGCCGGTTGGTTCACATAAGATGTTGTTACAATAACAAGTACTGGGTGAGCTGGGCCAACAACAACAATTGGATTGCAGCGATGGCGCATGAGCGCGAAGAAGATCGATCCAAATCATCTTGCACTCTGTTCGAGCCACTCTACGATTCTCAACACTCAGCCTTCCGTCTTCGACATGTTCATCGGGGCTTCAACGCGTGCTTATGGAGAACCTCCAAACCTTACGACAATGCTCTGTATTGTTACTACTCAACACCCGACAAGGACTTGTGCGATCTCTACACACTCATCGACTGGGAAGCGCTGATGATTTTGCCAAAACACGTTGCTTTCAAGAGCGACGAGGGCTATTATTTGATGGCGATTTGGCAAGAGGGACACCAGTATTTGCAATTCTCCTGCAACGATATTGGGGATCAAAGAGTGCCAAATGAGACCTTCATGACTACCAATGGCTGCGTGCGTATAAAATCTATCTACCATGGCAAGTTTTGGAGGAGGGATCCGATTGGATTTGGGCTGATTCGGATGACACGTCATCAAAAGATTCCAACACCTTGTTTTGGCCTGTTAGGCTCGACGACAACCACGTGGCGCTTCATTGCTTGGGGAACAATAATTATTTGAAGAGGGTTAGTAAGGAATGCAAGAGCAAGTGTTTGAATGCTGACACTCCCACCATTACGATGGATGCAAAGTTGAAAATTGAAGAGCCTGTGATTTCGAGGAGCATTTATAATGTCATTTTCAGGCTTTCAGATGCTAGAATTTATTACCAGAAAGCTATGCTGATGGCCACTCAAAATGCCATTAACAGAACTAGCAAGACCGAGACGGTGACTTTAAAGTTCTCCCGCACAGAGACTAAAAGCAGCATTTTGGAATCTTCTACTACTTGGAAGTTGGCTGCGAAAACCAACCTTAAAGCAAGTTTCCCTTTTACTGCAGATGGGAAGATTTCAGTTTCAGGAGAGGTTTCAAGGTCATATAAGTGGGGGGAAGTTCGTACATCCACCAACACATTGGAGACAACACAAGTTGTTTCGGTACCGCCCATGTCTATGGTGGAAGTGAGCCTGTTGTCCACGGAAGGTCATTGTGATGTTCCATTCTCCTACACTCAACGCGATGTTCTTTCCGATGGGAAACAAGATTTTCATGAATTTGACGATGACATTTACACTGGCATCAACTGCTATAACTTTAGGTATGAGAGTAAAGAAACTCCACTTTGAAATGAACAAAAAGGCCAAGTATAGTAATATGTTGTACTTTTATTGCATGTCTATCTTAATAATATAATTGTACTATTTCCAGTTTAGAAGAATAAAAAGTAGCGACTTGAAATATGGTGAAGCACCATGTGTGATGTTGTCTACTATTTCTATGACATATATATACAATAGAAGATTTTACTCAAGATATTATTAACATGACTATCTTACTTTTAAGTACCCTAACAATGGCTACCTAGGATTATAGTACAATTGAAAACTCTCACTCACTAAACTTACGGATTCATACGTACTCCTTTTCACACGTTGCCTAAAACTGTAGCAAAAATTGTTTACCGCATGTATATGGGTCAAGTTTTAATATAGATGGTAACTGAATATCGATATCATCCTCTGGATTGGGTTTCTAGCTCACTCAAGTACCACATATACCATCACTCAATTTTATTTAGAGAATCGAATCCGAATGAAATAATAGAATCAAAGAAAATAAATATGCACTACAATAAAGATAAAACAATGAGGAGAAAGATCCTAGGGAATTGATTTCACCTATTGAATCTATGAACCAATTAATCAATTACTCAAGATTGAACCAATTATTGGCTGATTCAGATGACATGTCGTCAGAAGATCCCAACACCTTGTTTTGGTCTGTCAGGCTCGACAACAACCACGTGACGCTTTGCTATTTGGGGAACAATAATTATTTGAAGAGTGTCAGCAAGGAATGCAAGAGCAAGTGTGAATGCTGACACTCCCACCATTACGATGAATGCAAGGTTGAAAATGGAAGAGCCTGTGATTTCAAGAAGCGTTATAATGTCAATTTCAGGCTTAGATGCTAGAATTTACGACCAGAAAGTTATGCTGATGGCCACTCAAAATGGCATTAACAGAATTAGCAAGACCGAGACAATGACTTTGAAGTTGTCCCGCACAGAGACTAAAAACAGCATTTTGGAATCTTCTATTACCTAGAAGTTGGCTGGACAAACCAGCCTTCCCCTTTATTGCGAATGGGAAGATTTAAGTTTCAGGAGAGGTTTCAAGGTTACATAAGTGGGGGGAAGTTTCTACGTCCACCAACACATTGGAGACAATACAGGTTGTTTCGGTATCGCCCATGTCGATGGTAGAGGTGAGCCTGTTGTCCCCAGAAGGCCACTGCGATGTTCCATTCTCCTACACTCAACACGATGTTCTTTCACATGGGAAACAATATTTCCTAGAATTTGACTATGGCATTTACACTGGCATCAACTGCTACAACTTTTAAGTATGAGGGTAAGGAAACTCCACTTTGATATGGAAAAAGATAGCTAAGTATAGTAATATGTTGTACTTCTATTGTAGGTCTATCTTAATAATATGGTGTACTATTACAAGTTTTAAAAAAATAAAAAGTAGCACAATTGGAAATGTGGTGAAGTTTGTAGTTCACATCAAACACTCTAATTCCTCAATTCGTTTCTGAAGCCTCGTACGGTTTAGATGTGAGATACCATGTGTCATGTTGTGTATTCTCTCCATATATATATATATATATATATATATATATATATATATATATGTTATATAGGTATATATGCGAATTGGTTTTAGTAACTATATTTGTTTTCTTTTCATCTACTGCTTTCTCTCTTTCCTTTCATTTGTATAAGTTAAATGAATGAAGGGATTATTTCTAACTTCTTCCTTATATAATCCTAGATAACTATGTGTTTTTGGGTAAAAAATAAAATGTCACGCATCAAAAAGCCAATTAGCCACATGGGTCAGGTTAGAAAGCTAACCCGACATGACTGAGCACATCGAAAAAGATTCGAGCACACCATAAATGGGGTCGAGCGCTCCTCGTACAAAGGACAACTAGCTGGCAAGGTGCTGACATCTTGTACCCATATTGCGATATACCTCTAGAGACCACTCAGGATGTCGTCACGCCCCTTATCCTCAAGACAGTTAGATAATACAGAGTAAAGGTGTACATCGGTCGGTCGGGTCGGTTTCCAGGCTGAAATCAACACTGACCGACATACGGTCGGTAATCAGAAATGATAACCAACTGTCGGATCTATCACCATTGTCACTAACAGACTAGTTAGTCGGTCGGTCGGTCGGTTTCTGTATAAACCGACTTTTGTTTTTTTAAATGTCTAGGGTGAACTGTCAAGAAGGAGGGAAGCACAAAGAATGTTTGGTGAGTGTGAGAGAGAGAATGGGTATGGCAGTCTTCGAGCTACGAAGAGGGAGGAGGCGGGGTTTGGGAATTAAAAAAAAAAAAGGATAGGCTGGCCTGCGACGATCGGTGGGGGAAGGAGATATATGTGGTTGTAAAGTAAGAGAGAGATTTGGAGGAACAAAAAAGAAAAAGGAAAAAGAAATGAATTAACATAAAACCACATGGGATGAAGAAAAGAAAAGAAAAGGAAGAAAGAAAAGACGAGAAAGAAGAGAATTCACTCCTGAAGAGGGAGAGATTAGAATAAATTAAAAGGATAGTTGCAAATATGTCAAAATTATTGAGTAAACTTAGCAAAATAGCAACTACATTTAGATTTTTCATATATAACACTTCTTACAAAAAACAGAGTTCCAATTTTAAAATGACAATTTAACCCAAATGATATACATCTATAATATATCTGTTAATATATCTGACTACTGATATATGTATGTGATATAAATTTGATATACTACTCATATGAGTGTCTGATATACTTGCAATATATATATGATATACATCTGATATACTACTGATATATGAGTGTATGTACAATATGTATGTGATATACATCTAATATATTATTAATATGAGTGTCTGATATATTACTGATATAAGTATCTGATATACTATTGATATGAGTGAAAATTTTTGCTATATTTGAAAATTTAAAAAACAGGTGACATATTTTAAAATACATAAAAGATTTTTACTACCTACTGCAATTTTCCTAAATTAAATAAAACAATAAATTTAAACATTTTTTAAACCAACGCAATTAATGCGTTGGTTTCCTACAGCCACTCAACCTGCATGCATTGGAAAATGGAAGTTAGAATTCCTAGGCCTAATTTTAAATTTTGAAACAATTTTTTTAAAATATAGGTTAGTTGGTCGGGTTTCTCTAAATTTCTACAATCGATTGACCAATGAGTCAGCAAAACTGACGACCAACCGACTTCGGTCGGTTGGTTCGATTTGTTGGGTATATTTGTACACCCCTAGTACAGAGGATTTCAATGATCTCTAGACCCTTGGTGCAACATACTGCTGCCCTGTGAACGCCTTAGAATGAGGAGAACCTCCCTCTCTACCAAGTTCTCTCTCTTCATATACAAGGAAGAGAGCAACCCAAACGAAGGTAAGCAGCATTTTCCTTACACAAGCCCTTGTGAAGATTTGAAATACACTCTCAAGCAGGCTCTTGATCCAAAGTACTGTCTCCTTATTTTTTTTGCTCAATTCTCATTTGCTCCCTAATTGAGTTATAACTTAAGCATCAGACTACATTTCGTATAGCAACATATTGGTGTTAGATTTCTATGTGCATGCATTAGTAATTTGGAGACGAAGGCATATGGGGCATTTGTGTGGCACATACTGTTGGATTTTTTGCCCTTAGCTCATGTGTTTGTAATCAATAAACATATTATTTATTCAATAAATAGTTATTTTATTATTTCTTTGCATTACTTGTATTCCAATAAACTAAGATCCAAGGTTATTTAATGTAACTGGAACAATATATATTTGATGTACAATATATATATAGTATATATCTGATATACAACTGGATAATTTTCTAGTAATAACCTAAATGGTCTATAATACATGGATAACGTTGGGTACCTTATCCTGGTAACACTATGAACACAACCCACTTTGTAATAGTTACAAACGACTTTATCCAAGTCGTTTACGTTGAGACATGTGAGTGGGTGTATCCTATACAATACGTTTGTATTAAATCGGACCGTGAAATAATTAATATTTAGTTATAAAATTGTAAACTAACTAGATTAATATTTTATAGGATGACCAGGTAACTCGATCTTAATCCTGAGCGAGTTTATGGACTCCTACCTATAAGGGATCGTCATTTGATTTGTATGAGTGAGAGTGGCCGAGTTGCTGACTTAATAATCCTACCATTTTGGGGATGAGATCGAGTGGGGAGTTGGAAATATAACTACGCACGATGAAATTCACTCATTCTGAACTTTATGATAAGTAAATGAGTGTTCCCTTAAATGCTGACTCCGGGACATGAATAAGGGCCCCACCTTTTCGCTAGCCTGAGAGGGACTTCTGTTTTATGGTCGGACCTTAAACAGGTTGTTCATTAGTGGAGCAATGGTATTTAAGGTGCAAAATGTAACTCAGAGGTAAAATGGTAATTTAACTCAGCTGAAGTTACGGACAGTTGTGAAGGATTGACTTGCCGTCAAGGGTCAATTTTTGTGGATACGAAATATTCTGCAATCATAAGAGTGCAGTTACGGGTCTTTAGTGGAGTGATTTCACAGTTAATGAAAGTTTGTTAATTTGGTTAATGAGTTTAATAAATTAATCTCGTATCGTTGGAGCTTATGATCTATAGGTTCATTAGGTCCCCTTGCTAGCTCACAATGGGTAAAACGAGAATCAAGAATTATGAAAAAATTTGAAATGTTCAAATTTCATAAATAAGGGAATGTATATAATGTATATAATGATAGATTATATATATAGTTTATTTTGAATAAGGATTCAAAATTAAACTATATATTATGATAGATTTATTTAAATAAGATTCAAATAATAATTAATATGAATTGATTCATATTCAAACTATATATTAAAATTAATGCGCATAAGATGTACATTAAATCTATATATTATACCAAAGAGATACATTTGCATATGATTCAAATATATGGTTTTTAATTAAATATATGATATTATTCTATGCCAGAGTATTTCCAAAATTAGTTATTTCGTTGTTTGATTGGTCACTACCTACAAATCAAAACTAAACTATTGATTCATGAGAATGTCAGCTTGATTCAGCTTGATTTAGAACTATCTTTGCATCTGCAAACATGTAAAGACATTACCCGTGTAACCTCCTTTCAGTTTTCCTTTTTTTTATTAAAAAAAAAGAAAAGAAAAGGGAAAAGAAAGAAGATAAGGTGGAGAGAGAAAGGGAGAGAGAATGGTTAAAAAAAAGCAAAGAAAGAAAGAAAGGGAGAGGGAAGAAATCGTGGAGGAAGAAGAAGAAAATAAGAAGAATGAGAGAAAGCCTGAAAGCTACCACAAAGTCGTTGGAAAAGTATGATCAACGTTGGGAATGGATTCAGGAAGCTTATATGTAAGATTCCAAGTTCCATAAGTTGATTCCAACTTCTCTGAAAATGAGTTTTATTTTCGAAAATGAGTTTGCTTCCTTCAATCCTGCTTGTTTTTGCTTGGATTGAATATTTGAAAGGGAGAAGGAAAAAAGCTAGCTCTCAAAGTGAACATTTAGTGTGAAAATTGGTTTGAGAAAGGAAAGAGTTCCAATGGTGGATCTCAGTGAGGTGTAGGTTTAATAGATTGGAAAAAGAAAATTAATTAAAAACAAAAGAAAATGATGGATATTGAATTATGAAATATTATAGAAAATAAATGGAAGAAAATGGTGATTTTGGTAGGTTGATGGAGGAAGAAGAAGGTGAATAGTGAAGGGAAAATAAAATACTAAATTTCATATGAGGTACAAGTGGTGGTATTTCCTTGTGAATAAAAGTATTTGTGAGTTATTATTTAAAGATAGGTGGTGTTTGTTAAGATGAAATATAAGCTAATATGGTAATGAATATTATTATTTCAGGTCAAGCAGATTGAAATGATTTATAGATTGAAATTCACGAATTAATAACACGGTGAATGGTTATTTTATTAAATCTGTTAACTATTGTAGTAATTGTTGAACATAAACTTTGAAATCAAAATTGACATATGGAGATCTAGTTATTGGAAATTATGGAGATTTCGAGGTATTTATGCCTATTTCGTAAATTACCTTATTTTAGTAACCAATGAAATGTTGAAGTATAAAGGGATGAATTGCGGTTAATGATTTGATGTTATGACTTAATATTATGAAATTCCAAGGGACTGGTACTCACGAACGGATTTGATTGCAACGACATATTTCGAAATTAATTGAGTTCGCAAAGTGTTTAGTTTATAGAAATTCCATGATTTTAACCTATTGACATGACTACCGAACCATGGTTAAGCTGGTGTACGAGGTTTAAAATTATTTTAGGGCAATTGTTGGTTATTTGTGTTTTCAATGGTGACGGCGAATCATTGAATTTATGTTTTAAAGATTCAGAAACGCTAAATGTTGTACCTATGGTTATTTCTTTGTACACCTATGTCAATAGTGTTCCCGTAGTGTATGCATGACCAGCTTTGTTTTGCTATGCATCTTGAGTTAACTTGATGTGTAGTATGACCAGTGTTGCTCTGCTATGTACCTTGAGCTYGCTCAATACATAGTATGACCACGATTACTCTGCTATGTGTCTAGAGTTTGCTTGATACATAGTATGACTAGATTTGCTCTATGCTATACATTTCAAGGTTGTTCAATGTATATATGACTAGTTTTGCTCTGCTATACATCTTGAGGTTGTTCGATGTATGGTATGACCGGTTTTCCTCTGCTACGCATCTTAAGGTTGCTCGATGTGTAGTATGACCAGATTTGCTCTGCTATACATCTTGAGGTTGCTCGATGTATAGTATGACCAGTTTGCTCTACTGTATATCTGGAGGTTGCTGGATGTATAGTATGACCAGTTTTGCTTTGATATACATGATCATGAGGTTACTCAATGTGTAGTATGACTGGTATCACTCTACTATGCATTTTAAATATTACCTGATGCATAGTTTATGACCAATCACTCTGCTATGTATGAGAGTTTAGCATATACATAGCATGACTAGTTTGTTTCACTCCATGCATTGAGATTCGTGCCAGTATGACAAGTTTTGGATGTACATTTAAATGATAAGTTTATTATCCCATGACTATGTTTTAAAGATGATGCTTGTAAGGATCTCCTACATTTACGTTTTTCAAGTTATTTGTTTCTCAGTGTATTCATAACATCTCATAAATTATGGTCTATTGTCGTGCTTGTTAATGATTTTCTTAACATAATTTTATTGTAAAAATTTACCACTCACTGAGCTTGTCAGCTCACTATTTCACCTTAATTTTTTTTTAGGTAGCATTTAGTCTCCAATAGCCTTCTAGGATTGACATCTGCTACAAACTTCTTTAGATTGCATATCTTTTTGCATGGAATTGTTTTATAGTGTGTTAATTTTATGGTAACTAGTGTAGCTAATATTCCTCTTATGACGTACATTATTTTCAAATTTATATAGTTTCGATTAGGGGGATAGTTTCTGAAATAGTGTGCAAGGAGACACACTTTATTGTCATTATTGCTTAAATATTTCAAATATAAATGTTTTCTTGTTCCAAGTGTGTTAGTCCATTTTTCAAAGAGAACTCTGTCGAAAATTTTATGATTTTATTCGAGTGGTAATTTGCTAGTCACAATTTGATGTTCAAAATGTTCTAACACCTTATGTCAGTGGCAATGGATTCCTAGAGTTTAATTGGAATCTTTTGTTGGCGCGTCACATCCTAGGATAGTTAGGGTGATTCGGGACGGGTCGTGTCAACCCGTAAGACACTATTTTACATGTCATAACTTCCACAATATTCAAGCCTTATCCAAAATCTTCTCCTTTCTCTCCCTCACCTGTCAACGCTCATCTCTTTTTCTTGCTCCTCCTAAAAACTCCTCTCTCCTCCCCACCACTCAAGACTCCTCTCTTTTTCCTACTCCCTCAAGCAAAATTCCTCCCTCTATTTCCCCCACCACACTTGTTAAATTCCTTCAAATAATTCTTATAAATTCTTTTATGATATCCTCTAATGCCTAAAAGAAACAAAAAAAAAAAAAAATCAAACGTGATTCCATGATAGTCACACAATTATTGAATAAACACTTCAAATCCTACAAACAATATGAAACATATATAGTTATCCAATAAAACGCTATCACCCCATATAATTAAGCACTAAATATTAATTAATTGACTATCTTTGCTGCAGGATAGCCACACAATTATCTAACAAGAATTTAAACTATATGCATTGCATAAATATAAACACTAAGTCTTAATTAATTTGCTACCTTTGTTGCAGGATAACCACAAAATTGTCCAACAAAACTTTAAACTATATGCATGACATAAATATAAGCACTAAGACTTTAAATTATCCCGATGAATTAAATTTAATGGTGACGAATTTACTTTCATCGCCATAAGTTCTTTTGCCCGATGAATTATATAGCTTTGGGAAAGGTTGCACCGGGAAAACATGAATTTCTTGTAGTGTTTGATTTATTAAGGCGTATCCCACTTACAATAAATGCAATAAACAGAATGTAAAAGGATAAGAAATGAACTTGAGAGAGAACCTTTCAATATGACTAAACCGTATCCTTTGAAACCATTCTTTTCCCCTCAGGCCCCTCAGGAGGGAAGCAAACTGGCCAATAAACTTTTTCGATAAACAATTGGATTTTTTTTTTTTTACAACAAAGATAGGGACGAGAGATTTAATTATAACTGATATATATACCTAATATGAAATACATCAAGTTACATCAAGTTTGTATTTTTTTACCATGATTTCATAATTTTTAGAATGTATGCGAAAAGATGGTATGATATCTCTTATATCAATAATTTATTGTACTTCAAATATATGTTCCTAATGTAATGAATCACTTTTTTTCTCATAAATCTCATTGGATTTGGATATTCATCATAATTTAGATCATTGATCGGACATAATTCTTTTAGCTAGGCAGGACCCTTGCCATATTTCTTTGAATGTTACATGTCAGTATCATTTGAGCCTTTACTAGACAATCCCTAATTAAATGTACCATAAAAGTTGAATTAAGGACATCTCTTAATTCAATGATAGAAATTGTCAAATTGATCATTTGTTGAACAGTTTCATTTGGTTCGGCAAAAGAGTTTTTAGAATGTTATTTAAAATTTATAATTCCAAATGAAATTTTACTATTGAAGTAAAACATAACATAAAGTATATCATTGATATATTAATGATATATTAACGTTCATATAAAGTATATCAATGATATATCAACATTCAAATCAGTTCGTCAATATCATACTATATCAAATCAAATATATCAATAGTATATAGGCATACATATATATCAGTAATTAAATAAGAGGTATGAATGGTACATTAGAGGCTCAATAGTATATAACACAGACATATATATATAAATAATTAAAGAAAAAAATATTTGTTGTACTTGTAAATATTTTGAGTTTTGCACAAAATATTTGAAATCTTATTTTCAGTTATTTAATTATTTCGATTTTACATTTCCAAATTTTCAGATATATCAATAGGTCAAATATGTATATATGTTAAGGTATATTAGTATAATTGATTTACATTCTTTACTAAGTATATCAATTATAACAACTCTAATAAAACTTATAAAACCATAAAAACTCATTTGAAATCAAGCTTAAGCTATTTAATAGAATAGTAATTTGACTTATTTTCTTTATCCCTTAGCAATTTCTTGCTCCACAGGATTTCTATGTTTCTCTCTCCATCATGTGGTTCTTTTAGTTATATCTCATTATTATGTATACTGTCATGTTTAGGATTTGGAGTACCAAGTTTCTGAATCTGGTTCAAAATTTTTATATGATATAAAAGAATCTAAAATCTTATCCAAGCTTTTCAAAAATCTTATCCAGTGTATACTTCTAAAATATCTTAGAATATTATCTATTTTATTTCCTACGTGCCAAGAGTAGAATAAAAGACTACATTCATTTTCTTTTAGGTTTAAATATTATCTTTTTTTCATTCTTCGTTCATTTTTGTTCTGTATTTTGAACCCTTGTTCATTTTAGTCCACTTTTAAAATATCAATATTTTGTTTTTGTTCTTTATGTCAGTCTTTAGTTGCAAAAATTGTAACACAATTCTCATACACAACTTAAATTCTTCGATAAAGAATTATGACTACATTTCAAAAATTTATTAAGCATAGTGTCGTGCTAGAATTGTGAATGAGATAAAAAAGATAATAAAAATTTGATAAACCAAAACTGTCACTTTTTAAGAGTACAATGACAAAAATAGACATTTCTAAAGTACATAAATTAAAATAAACGAAGGTTGAAAGTACGATGATTAAAACGGAAAATATTTAATCATACTATTATTTGTACCACTTGGATTGCAAGATGCAGGGAAGAGAATAAAGGAAGTAAAACAATAAGGAAAAGTAAATTCACTAGAAGTGGGTTTCATTTTCCTAGAATCTATACTATATTAAAAAGAGAAAATCTTACAAACATATTTTTAGACTATTATACCTTTCTTTTAATTTATAAATTTACAAAACATGCTATAAAAAATTAATTGTAAATTAATTAATTAATTAATTATAAATAATAAATATTTACTTAATTATCCACCCTAACAAGAATCCAAAAAATTGGAATAGGTAAAAGGTTGTGATTTAGTTTATGAAAGCTTAATTATTTTCACTAATAATAATAAATAGTAGAATTTCAAAAGTTGTAGAATTTCAAACAATTTGCAAGTTATTTTTCAACTTATACATGTATAAATATTTACTACATTCTTTTCATTATTTTTTATTCTCCCTCATTTTCTTGCTTTCAAAATCTCTCTAATCTTAAGAGCAATTCAAGATGTACATGATACATTCAAGTCCGAATGAAATTTATATATCGAAGCTATATTTTGATTTGTAAGTTTATGTGATTATAATTTTACTTTGATGAAGTTAAATAATGATGTTTTTGTAATAAAACGAATCTATGGTCAAGAATGTGTGTATTGATTTAGTTTTTAAATTTTTTTTTTAGCCTTGTTACGATTGTTTTTTTTTTGTTATTTTATAATTGCTATATTATTATTTTTTTTCTTTTTTCTTTTTTTACATTTGTTAATATTTTTTATGATTAGCATTATTATGTTATTTTATTTAAAATTCTTGTGCATATTTTAATTTTAATTTGATAATTCAAATGTCTTATAGCTTCAAATTTTATAGGAAATTTTGCATGTTTTATTAGATATTGAAAAAATATTTTTAGACTATTATAATCTTTTTTAATTTATAAATTTACAAAACATACCATAGAAATTAATTAATAAATTATAAATAATAAATATCAACCCTAAAATCTAAAAGGTTTATTTTTTAGGGCAACATGGAATCTAAAAACTAGAATATGTCAAATGTTAGTTGTTTAATTTAGGAAGAGCTTAATTATTTTCATTAATAACAATTTCAAAAGTTGTGTAACTAAAAAAATGTAAGCTTTTTTTTATGGTGTGTGTTGCATAGGGGCATTAATACACATGACGGGCTCCAAGTTAGACTTCCTACTATGTGCTTAAACCCAAGCCGATGCACTCTCTGCAATCAAAGTAGCGACTCTATGGATCATCTATTTCTCCACTGTCCTTACTCAACATCCCTTTGGCAGCATTTTTCCAAGATTTTCAAAATATCTCTTAGCCTTCCTGGCAGTGTCGATGTCTTTGTTCGGGAATGCATATATACACCTCTCTCAAACAGTAGAAATTTGCTTTGGTGCAATGAGTTATGCTCTATCCTTTGGTTTATCTGGCTTGTGAGAAATAACCGTCTTTTCTCAGATAATAAATATAGATATGCAGGCACTTTGTGGGATGATATTAAGACGGTTTTTTCCTATTGGTCCACCAAATCGACCTTCTTTTGTAATTATGATATCTCCACCATCTCATTAAATTGAAGCTCTTTTATTTAGCTTCTCCTTATTGTATGTTTCTCACATTTGAATGAATGGAGCTGTGTTTCCTCTTTCAAAAAAAAAAAAAAAAAAGTTTTTTTGTAAATTTTCATCCTCTAACTAATATAAATAGTTATTTTCTTCTAAATTAATAGTAAATAGTAAATTAATTAATAAATTATAAATAGTAAATATGAACCATAACAATGGCATAGAATCTAAAAAAAAAAATTTTTAGGACCAAGTGAAATCTAAAAGTTAAAATATGTAAACAGGCTGTTATATTTAATTTACGAAGAACTTAATTATTTTCACTAATAATAAATGATAATACAATTTCAAAAGTTTTATAATTCTAAAAGATTTGTAACTTTTCAATCATCTACTAATATAAATAGACATTTTCTTCTATCATTTTTTACCAACACTTTGAGCTATTTTGAGTTCTCTCCCATTTTTTGCATTAAAGCAACTCAAGAGCCAAGACATACATGCTAAGTTCAAGTCGGCAAAAATTTGTATATTAAAGTTATATTCTAATTCCTGAGTTTGTGTAGTTATAATTTTATTTCATAAAATTAAATGATTATTTTTGTTTAACAAGATAAATCTATCTTCGAGGATGTGTGTATTGATAGTTTTTTTATTCATATTGTTTTTATAATTTGTATTATTATGTTTTTTTATTTAAAATGTTTGTGCATGTTTTAATTTTAATTTGATAACTCAAATATCATATGGGTTGAAATTTTATATGAAATTTAGCATCTTTGTTAAAATATTTTCTAATATTTTTTAGTAACAATAATTTAAATACACTAACTTAATTATTCTTTTAACAAAATTATATTATATTTGATGTAAGTAGTAGATAAAAATATTTATCTTAAAATGAAATATTCAAAAACAAATTATGAGTTTCATTAAAATTTCTTATAAACTACAATAAAATTTATAATTTCTAATATAATAATTTTCCTTTTCCTAAAAAGTTAAGAAATATATGTATATTTTGGGATATTTTGAACCCTAAAATATAACTATGATTTTTTAATAACAAAATAAGATGTATGTTGTTATGGAAGAGGAAAATAGAACGGTCTAGACAAGAAAAAGTAGATCAGGTACCAACCGACCGAATTTGTCTTGTCTTAACCCTGATCCGCCATTTGGCTTGCGAAGAAACACATTGGGCCCAAGAGCCCARATTGCCTGAATGACCTAGGGTTCGATTCATGTAAACCCTAGAGAGGTTAGGATTGAAGACTATAAATAAGGAGATGAGCCAAACCTTAGAGGTACGTTGGATATACCCTACTCTCTATACTCTACAACTTCGATACTAACTTAGGCATCAGAGCCTGTGTGGTAAAAGCCACACCGGTCTTAGAGTGGTTTCGTTTTGCAGGTCGTATTGGTCCCTTTCGTATTTAGAGGATTGGTGTGAGTTTGAGAGAATTCCGTGGAGCCAAATTTCTGCATCAACATTTGGCGCTGTCTGTGGGGACGATTACGAGATTCAAAGCAAATTTGACCAAGGCCAGCTCGGATCTGAGGAAGTTAGCATGAAGCAAGTCGACACGAACTTTGGTGGGAGTCAGCAGTGTTTCGAAGAAACTGGTCAGCCAGAAGAAAGCCCGAACGAGCTGGTGATCGACCACGATGGAGGAATCCACCAGAGCCTTGGTCACCATCTAGATTCATCCTCTCCTAGAAGGGGAGAACCGGTAGAGGAGGTGGAGTCTATCCCTCTGACATCAAAGGACCGGCGAGTCAACATTGGAACTAGGTTAGGGGTTGAGGAAAGAGCAAGCCTCGTTAATTTCCTTATAAGTAAGATCGATGCGTGTTCACGTGGTCACACGAGGACATGCCGGGAAATGACCGGAAATTCATGGTACACCGACTCAATGTCGACAAGAACTGTAAACCAGTGAGGCAGAAACGTCACACCTTCAACCAAGCTAGGAATGAGATTATGGCCGAACAGGTAGATGAGCTACTGAAAGCAGGGTTTATTCGAGAGGTGCATTACCCTCAATGGATATCCAATGTAGTACTAGTGAAAAAGCCCAATAGTAAATGGATAATGTGCATCGACTTCACAGACCTAAACAAGGCGTGCCCAAAGGATTCTTTCCTTTTGCCTCGGATAGATCAACTGATCGATGCCACCACTGGACACAAGAAACTGAGTTTTATGGATGCCTACTCTAGATACAACCAAATTAAAATGCATTTGCCTGACCAGGAAAATATCTCTTTCGTCACGAGTCGAGGTCTATATTGCAACACAGTGATGTCATTTGGGTTAAAGAACGCTGATGCTACATACCAGAGGATGGTAAACCGGATGTTTGCAGCGTTGATCGGCAAAAATATGGAGGTCTACGTGGATGACATGTTAGTAAAGAGTCGGCAAGACAATCAACATGAAGCAAACTTAGCAGAATCATTTAAGGTCTTAAAGAGGTACAAGATGAAATTGAATCCAAGCAAGTGCACATTTGGGGTGACTTGTGGGAAATTTCTTGGATTCCTGATGCATCAATGAGGAATCGAAGCCAACCCTGATAAAATCTGAGCCGTGTTGGAAATGGATTCGTCCAGAAACTTAAAGTAATTGCAGGGACTCAATGGAAGAATAGCGGCACTCAACAGATTTGTAAGTGCTCAACCGACAAGTGTCTCCAATTCTTTAACATTTTAAGGAAAAAAGGACAATTTGAGTGGACGGAGGAGTTTGAACTCGCCTTCAAGGAGCTAAAATACTACCTGGGGTGGCGCCGCTCCTTGCTAAGCTTATCCCCAGCGACGAGCTTTATCTCTATCTTGTTGTATCAGACATTGCGGTGAGTTCAGCATTAGTGAAAGAATAGAATGGACGACAATCTTCAATTTACTACACGAGCAAGGTGATGGTGGATGCAGAGACTAGATACCCGCAGGTAGAGTAGTTGGCACCGTCATTGGTCACCTCGACTCGGAGGTTACGCCCATAATTTCAAGCCTATAAGATAACTGTCTTCACCAACTTCCCTTTACGACAAATCTTGCAAAGACCCGAGACTTCAGGACGACTGGTAAAGTTGGCAATGGAGCTCAGCGAATACGACATCCATTACAAACCAAAGACTGCAATGAAGGGGCAAGCTGTAACGAATTTCATAGCAAAATTAACACTAGTAGAACACCAAATCTGTAACATCAGTTCACAGTTGGTTCCATGCGTTGAAGAAGAGCAGCCTTGAACACTTTACGTGGCTGGGTCCTCAAATCTTAGGGGTTACGGAGCAGGGCTTCTAGTAGTCTCCCCTGACAGGGAGAGATTCAAATATGCGTTACAGTTCAGTTTTCATGCATCCAACAACAAGGCCGAATACGAAGCTCTATTAACAGGATTGAAAGTGGCTAGGTATATTGGGGTCACGAATATACTGATTCTCAGTGATTCGCAGTTGATCGTAAGTCAGGTATATTTGTTATTCCTTTTTATAAGGGAAAATGTTCCTTTATATTTAATTTTACATTCTTAAAAAAGAAAAAAATGATTTCATTTCATCTTTGAATTTTTCATGTTACTTTCGTCGTGAGACTCGAGTAAAGAGGAGTATGTAAATGAACTGACACCACATCTGAATGAGAAGGATCTTGCAATCATGCAAGCAATGGTCTAAAGAACCTTAAAAGAATGGATAGTAAGTACCTATATCAACAAGTGCACAATTCTTTTCAGTAGCTCAAACATAACAACTCCAAAATTAAGTCTATATGCTTGGCTAGTAACAATATTAGGTTGGGTAATACATCTAAAATATAAATAAAAGTTGGTTTCCATTCCATTGACCCTATAAAGTCCACAACAATGGTAGTTCAAAACCACAAAGAGGGAAGTTTGAACTCATCAGAAATAGTACAGCGAGAGAGAACATGATCATTACAAAGTACATCGCTCTAAAATCAAAAGGGAACCAGAAGTACCTTCATTGCAGAAACGAAGTTGAAAAAATGAAAGGGTTTCTCAAGTGCAATAGAGAAAATATGGTGAGCCCACACTAAAAGTTTGAGGTCAAAAGAGCCAAATGCGACACCTGATTTGTTCACATAAGATGTTGCTACAACAATAAGTACTAGGTGAGCAACACCGATAATTGGATTACAGCGACGACATATAAGCGTGAAGAAGATCGATCCAAATCATCTTGCACGCTGTTTGAGCCGCTATATAATTCCCAATACTCAACCTTCCGCTTTCGATATGTTCAGCTTGGCTTCAACGTGTGCTAACGGGAATCCTCCGTACCTTATTACAGCATCTTACGCAGGTATGGCAACTTCCACTTTGGACAGGGTACTCATCTTAGCTACAAAGATTACTTAAGAAGACGACACTCCATACCTTACGATGACGTCCTATATTGTCTGTCCTCCACGCCCACCACACACTCATTGATTGGGAATCACTAATGATATTACCAAAACATGTTGCTTTCAAGAGTGACGAGGATTATTATTTGATGGCAATTTGGCAAGAGGGACACCAGTATTTGCAATTCTCCTGCGATGATATTTGGGATCAAAGAGTGCTTAATGAGACCTTCATGACTTCCAATGGTTGCGTTCGTATAAAATCTATCTACCATGGCAAGTTTTGTAGGAGGGATCCGAATTGGATTTGGGCTAATTCAGATGACACGTCGTCAAAAGATTCCAACACCTTGTTTTGACCTCTCAGGCTCGACGACAACCACGTGGCGCTTCGCTGTTTGGGGAACGATAATTATTTAAAGAGGGTCAGCAAGGAATGCAAGAGTAAGTGTTTGAATGCTGACACTCCCACCATTACGATGGATGCAAAGTTGTAAATTGAAGAGCCTATGATTTCGAGGAGCATTTATAATGTCAATTTCAAGCTTTCACAGATGCTAGAATTTACGACTAGAAAGCTATGTTGATAGCCACTCAAAATGCCATTAATAGAACTAGCAAGACCGAGACACTGACTTTGAAGTTCACCAGCACATAGACTAAAAGCAGCATTTTAAAATCTTCTACTACCTGGAAGTTGGCTGCACAAACCATCCTTAAAGCAGGTTTCTCTTTTATTGTGGATGGGAAGATTTAAGTTTCAGGAGAGGTTTCAAGGTCATATAAGTGGGGGGAAGTTTCTACGTCCACCAACACATTGGAGACAACACAAGTTGTTTCGGTACCGCCCATGTCAATGGTGGAGGTGAGCCTGTTGTCCATGAAAGGTCACTGTGATGTTCCATTCTCCTACACTCAAAGCGACGTTATTTCTGATTGGAAACAAGATTTTCGTGAATTTGACGATGGCATTTACACTGGAATCAACTACTACAACTTTAAGTACATCAGGTCGAGCTGAGCAAGGCTTCGAACTTCCTCCTTCTATTTGCACTGAAGCCGACTTGTCCAAACTTAGGGTAGCTTATAGGATCCCTGATGATGTTCAGATGAGATTACTTCAGGTCGACGAAAGTCTGGCTGACCCTTCTCCTAGATGGGTTGGCTTCTATCCCCAAATGTTTGACTAGGGGGATAGGTTCTCTCTGCACCCTTTCGTACAAAAATTCCTCTCAGCTACCAATCTGGCCCCAGCTCAGCTAGCACCGAATGGGTGGGCCACTCTGCTCAGCTTGTGGTTCACGTGGTGGAGCTTCAGCGCTAGGGATGAAAGTTTGCTTCTAGATGTAGGACAATTCTTCGCCACCCACGTCATAAAACCTTACAACGAGCATCCTGGTCGGTATTACATATTGGCTCGGAATAGCTTCTACAAGATTGTGGATTCTCCCTCAGCCAATAAGCACTGACGTGATAAATGGTTCCTAGTCTTAGGTGAATGGCTCGTCACGAGAAATAGACAGCCATTTTGCCAAGTACCTAGTGAGTTTGGAGAGTTAAGTACGTGCACGTCGGGTCAGTTAGTATAGGGGGCTTGGCTCATGCATCATTCACTTTCTGCCTTGCATTTTTTTTGTTTTACTTATGTGACCTCACACTTTACTTGTGTAGCTGTACCTCGGCCCACACCTCGGATAAAGGAGCATTCTGAGGAAATCAGGAACCAAATCATTTGCGACAAAATATGATACGAAGGTCTTCTTGACGACGTAAACCTTCACCAGTGTGGTCTTTCTCAGCTCGAACTTGACTAAGGCAAGCGTCTCGAAGCTATGGTGTCCAAGCTGTACAACTCCATGAATTGAAGGCATTCTACCGATCGACTGGCTATTGGTGATACTTCTCACAAGCGTGGTAGGTCGAACGGGGCTGTCCGTGCATCTGGGGGTCTTCCCGGGCTGTCCGAGCCAACCCACTACAGACCATTCTGCCATTTCAATCGTTTAGGAGAAAAAGCCAATCCTCTGACCTGAAGGGAAAGAGGTCTTTCGAGGCCTCATTTTCGTCTCCTCCGAGGCCGATCAGCATCCCCTCTGAGGATGAGATCAGGACAGAGTCTCTGCCAGTGATAAACTTCTTGTGCCCCTTCAAGGCTAGTTTTATTGGGGAAAAGGTCCGTGAAACTGCCCTGACAGCATATAAGGCGAGCTCGGCTCGGATGCTGGAGTCGACCCAGACCTCTTTCCTTGCGAAGCCCAATGACTACGTACAATGTTTGATTGACGATCTAGCTCGGGTCCACGTCACGACCTATCACACCAGAGCCATCGTCAGTCAGGAGTTGACTGCTAGGAAGACCAGCTTCACTTGCGAGCGCGATGCCATCAATGAGGCTGAAGAGCTCAAAGCTGAGCTGGTGAAGGTCTACAAGGAGGTGGACGAGCTGAACAAGACCGTCACTTTCCAAGAGAATCACCTGATGAAGCTCAGGTCGACATCCGAACCATGGAGGCTCGGGCGAAGGCAACTAAGAAGCGCGTTGACACGGAGGTGGCCAAGAGTGCTTCTGAAAGGGCTGATTTTGAGGCAAAGTTGAAGAACTTTGACTTCTTGGAATCAGCCATGAAAAAGCTTCCTGATTTCGAGACCTAATGCCAGACTTGGCTGACAACGGCTTCGACATCGTGATAGCTGAAATGAAGAAGCTTTCCCTTACGCTTGACTTCGCCCCTGCATATGCAACCTTCAAGGCGATTATGGAAGAGGATGAAGAGGGGGAAGCTGAAGCTAAGAACCCTACTGTAAAGGGTAACGAAAGGGACGTTAATGCCTGAGCCGAGGTCTGCTATTATTCCTACTGCTTTTCCTTTTATCTTAAAATTCTGTAACGGGTCGGAGCGTATGTGCTTCGACCCAATCATGTAATGCCTTCTTATTAAATCATTTCTTTTTCATGAATTTTTACTTCTCTTGGCCGATAATCTCAACTTGTCCCTTCATCGTTTATGCTAACCTGTTAATTAACTAGCGCGTGTAAGGAATCCTTAATAACACACTAAGGCATGAGGTGGGCATGATCTGAGCTAAGCGATGAATGACTCACTACCAGCTCTGACATCTTACCTCGGCCCCATATAAGTTTAGCTCAGCAAATCGAGGTAGACTTAGATTTAACAACTGCGTTTATTAATAATGTATACAACCTAGCTTAAGATTACTTTACACTTATTGATAATAAACATGTAAATGGTCAGCATTCCAAGGGTGAGATAGCTTGTTGTCGTTTAGGTCGGCAATGGTGTACGTTCCGGGCCGAACTATCTCACGGACTCTGTAGGGGCCCTCCTAGTTTGGCTTGAGTGCTCCGACATGAGTCAGCACTTTCTTCAAGACAAGGTTTCCTAGTTTGAACGCTCGACGCTTCACTCTTCATTGGAATACCGCACCATACAGTTTTGGTACTCGACTCGGCGAAGCTGCGACTCGGCACGCTTTTCCTCAAGAAGGTCGAGGTTGAGCAAGAGTGCTTTAACGCTAGCTTGCTGATTTAAGTGCTCAACCCTGAAGGTTGGTTAACCACCTCCACTGGTACAACCGCTTCCAAGTCAAACACAAGGCTGAAGGGGGTTTCGCCTGTTGACCCCCGTGCGGTAGTTTAATAAGACCAGAGCACATCGGGAAGGTCTTCAGCCCAGCGGACCTTCAGGGCCTCCAGGTTTGTCTTCAGGCCGTGCTTGACAATCTTGTTGATGGCTTCAACTTGCCCGTTAGCTTGAGGATGAGCTGGTGATGAGTTGAAATGTTTGATGTCGAGCTCTTCACAAAACTTATTGAACTGGGCTTTGTCGAATTGCTTCTCATTGTCTGTTATTAATGTGTAAGGGATGCCAAATTGACAAACAATTCTTCCAAACGAAGTTGGTGATGTTCTACTAGGTAATCTTCGCTAGTGGCTCAGCTTCCACCCGCTTGGTAAAGCAGTCCGTTGCATCTATCGCATGGGTGGCCTGACCCTTCCCGGTAGAGAATGCACTGATCAGGTCGAGACCCCACTGAGCGAATGGTCAAGGACTGTAAATGGGCGTGAGGAGCTCCGGAGGTCGGTACAGAATGGTGGCGAAGCGCTGACACTTGTCGCACCTCTTCACGAACTGTTTGGCATCCGAGTCCAGGCTCGTCCAATAATAGCCCTGCCTGATAATTTTGGAAGCCATGGACTGAGCACCAGAGTGGTTGCCACAGACACCTTCATGAACCTCTCTCATGACATAGTTGGCTTCGTCTGGGTCGAGGCATCTCAAAAGGGGTAAAGAGAAGCCTCTCTTATACAACTTGCCTTCCTGGATGACATAGTGCGCTGCTCAGCGTGCCAGCTTTCAGGCTTCGGCGCGGTCATCGGGAAGCTTCCCACTCATGTAATCCTTGATGGGATCCATCAAAGTTGGTGACGTTGGTTGAACATCCATTACTCGGCTTGATCAATTGATGGCTCATTCAGGACTTCAACTGGGACTGCTCGAGGCAGCTCGGTCTTATATACCGAAGAGGGCCTGGCGAGGGCGTCGGCATTTGAGTTTTCTGATCTCGAGACTTGACGAATCACGTACTCCCTGAACTGGCTCAAACGTTCTCTCGCCTTGCTGAGGTAGCGCTCAATGCAGCTATCTTTACTTGGTATTTTCCTCATTGATCTGGTTCACGGTAAGCTGCGAATCACTGAGGATGAGTAGATGGTTCACCTGTAGAGAGAATAAAAATAGCATTTTGGAATCTTCTACTACTTGGAAGTTGGTTACGAAAACCAACCTTAAAGCAAGTTTCCCCTTTATCGTGGATGGGAAGATTTCAGTTTCAGGAGAGGTTTCAAGGTCATATAAGTGAGGGGAAGTTTCTACGTCGACCAACACATTGGAGACAACACAAGTTGTTTCGGTACTACCAATGCCGATGGTGGAGGTGAGCCTGTTGTCCACGGAAGGTTACTGCGATATTCCATTCTCCTACACTCAACGCGATGTTCTTTCTGATGGGAAACAAGATTTTCGTGAATTTGACGATGGCATTTACACTGGCATCAACTGCTACAACTTTAGGTACGAGAGTAAAGAAACCCCACTTTAAAATGAAAAAAAAGGCTAAATATAGTAATATGTTGTACTTTTATTGCATGTCTATATTAATAATATATTGTACTATTTCCAGTTTAAAAGAATAAAAAGTAGCACGACTAGAAATATGGTGAAGTCTATAGTTCACATCAAACACTCCAATCCATCACCTTTGTGGAGCCTTATGGCGATTAGATGTGAAACCATGTGTAATGTTGTCTACTATTTCTATAACATATATATACAATGGAAGATCTTACTCAATATATCATTATACATTGACTATCTTACTCCTAAGTACCCTAACGATGACTATTTGGGATTATAGTACACTTGAAAACTCTCACTCACTAAACCTACAGATTCATACGTACTCCTTTTCACACGTTGCCTATAACTGTAGCAAAAATTGCTTACCACAAATGTACGGGTCAAGTTTTAATGTAGATGGTAAGTGAATACCGATATCGTCCTCTGGATTGGGTTTCTAGCTCACTCAAGTACCACATATACCATTACTCAATTTTATTTAGAGAATCGAATCTGAATGAAATAATAGAATCAAAGAAAATAAACATGCACTAAAATAAAGATAAAAACAATAAGGAGAAAGATCCTAGAGAATTGATTTCACCTATTGAATCTGTGAATGAATTAATCAATTACTCAAGATTGAACGAATTATTAATTCTATAGGCCAAGAACTCTAAAATCTCATCTGTCTCTCCCAAGCGTAAGCTAATTCTCCTTACCAATTAATATCTCTATCTTGTTTCTATAACAAGTAAAGGCTTTATTGAATAAGTCTGTTAACGACCTTTAAAGGACTTCTAAATCTCTCAATCTTAAAACCCCTTTAGTTATGCAGCCCTCTTCCAAGCATAAGATTTCAAGTCTAAAATCAATCAATCTATGGCCAGTAGATTACAGGAATTAAACATAGATAAACATAAATAGAACATTCATAAAAAATTCAATCAAGGGAACTAAATAGTCAATCCATAAAATTCAATGGCTACACCAATCCCTAAGATAAGAGGTTATCTACTCATATTCAATGTTAAACAATAAAATCACAATGAGAACTTCATAACAAAACTAGAAAAATCAAGGGAAAGGAGAAGAAATTAAGTTCGACGTGTCAATCGTCCGTCCCCAAAGCAACCTCCACGATCCCGAGCCTTGAGAAAGTCTCTTTTCTAAGCTCTCCTATCGTCTCCTTGCCCTCCAAATTGGCCAAAAAGCCAAAGTGCCAAAAAAAACTCTCCAAAATTCCTTCATCTCGGCGGCTACAAAACCCTATTTTATAAAAAATACGACGCTATATACATAGGGTCATGGCACTACACTATTCAAAAAACGTGAAATTTAAACTTCGTAGCCCCATTGTGTTATCTCCTCGAGTTTTTGGCTTCAAATCTTGTTCTTATTCCATCTTCGTCACTTTGATTCCGATTTTTCTCTCATTTTGATCCAAATATGTCTCCTTTCCTCTGGATACTTTGTTCTTGCAAAATATATCTTATGTGTTTAAATTTGTCATGAAGAAACGAAAACTAACAAATAATTTTAATATAAATCTCATGAAATGTAGCTCACAAAGTGTGCCATATCAAAAACCACTCAAGTATGTTTTCTTTGGATGCTGTACAAAATAAAACCTTAACAAAATGTCTATATTTATAAGAAGTCAAATATCATAATTTTTATAAAGAACGTAATAGCCTACTCTTTGTAGGTATTCGTAGTAGTATTGAAGATCTTTCACTTCATAGAGCACAGGTCTCTTGTTTTGGCTCTATTATCCCAACATTACATTCCCTCTTTCCTTTCATTTGTATAAGTTAAAAAATGAGTGGATTATTTCTAACTCCTTCTTTATATAATCATAGATAACTATGTGTTATCGAGTAAAAACGAAATACCACGTGTCAAAAAGTCAATTAGCCACATGGCCTAAGTCAGAAAGCTAACCCGGCATGGTCGAGCACATTGGAAAAGATTCGAGTGGACGCAAATCTAGTCGAGCACTCTTGAACGCCCCCATACAAAGGACAACCAGTGAGCATAAAATTATAATTGATTTACCTCGATGTACCGCATACAAGATAAATCAATTATGAGACATAATTTTTTTTATGCAAAATTGTTAGTATATTTTTTTGAATGTTAAAGGTCAATGTATCAGTCGAGCCTTTATTAAATAACCTCTAATTAAATTGACCAACAATTCTGAAGAACGACTTCAAATTCTAAATGATAAAAATGTAAAAAAGGCCATCACTGAACAGTTCTATCTAGCTCGAGGAAACATTTTTTATGATGTTATTTAAAATATATAATTTTGGGTAAAAACGGCACTTTAACCCAAAATTCCAAATAAAAATTTTATGTTAGAAGTAAAACGTACAATAAAGTATATCAATAGTATATCAGCATACATATATACCAAAAATTAAATAAGGTATATCAATGGTACGACACAATTGTATATCAACACATATATATGTCAACAATTAATAAACAAAAAAATATTTGTCATATTAGTAAATATTTGAGTTTTACACCAAATATGTGGAATAGGTTGATCGTACCCTTCAAGATATTCAGCTATATCAATGATATATCAAATCAGATATATAATTAGTATATCAATATTCATATAAGTTGTACGATTATACCTGATTTATCTTGATGTACTACATACTAGATATATCGATTATAACTGATTTTTACATCAACTATAACGGTTGGGTCAAATGACATTTTAGAGTAAATTGGACTTTTTCTTTAGTATGTATGGTCTGGACCTCTGAATACTTGTTGGGTGAAGTAATTGTGTGGCTATCCTACACTTATGGTAGTCAGGAAATAGTTTACTTTAATATTTGTTGGGTGAAGTAATTGTCTGGTTATCCTGCAGTTGTTTGAGATAATCATTTCATGTTTATGTTGTTCGCATGATTTATGCTAATTATTTGAAATGTAACTAATCATAGTTTGAGGCAGTTATGTTGCTAATTGATCACTCATCGTTTAAGGTTCATTTGTTGAGATTTGTGTTGGAAAAGGTGTGATTTGTGTTTTATCATTTAATTTGTCTCATTTTCATTCATAAAAATATTGGATATTGGGGGAGAGAACGGAGTGAAGGCCGGAGAAGAAAATGAAGAGAGAGACATGGAAGGAAGAAAAATCATGTAGTTAAGGGTTGAAGTTAGTGATTGTTAATAGATTGCGTGATGAAAGTTTGTGGCTATTTTTTTAATTGATAGTTGTGATAGCAGATATGTGTAGCTGGTGAATACATATGACATGAGTGAACTATGGGGGTCAGGTTTTGATGTAGGAAACTTGAAATAATCTCAGACAGATAATATTCGGACTTTACTGTGAGATGGTGAGTTGAGGATGGATATCGATTTTGATCAGTAATGGATTCGTTCTTTACTTTGATTTGCTTCTTTATTGAATTTGCAATGTGATTGGGTTTTCTTTGATTGAATTTATGCTTCATTTGTCTTGTAAATCATAATGGTAGTACCGAAGAGATTGAGTTTAGTTTTAAAGAATTTCACAAATTGATCAAGATATTGGAGTTGTTGAGAAATGTTTTGACTTCCCAATTGTTTGTTTCCTATTATGAAAAGAGAAATTATTTGTGTTTGATATCTCTTTAAGATTCTTTGTATGGTATAAGGACCTGTGTGATAGCATAAAATAGCATAAAATTATACTTTTCATTCTTTACCTAGTTCAAATTTCTAAACATTCCTAATGAGTTTGTTTTGTTTTTTCAGGGACTTAATTTTGGGAATTACTATTCTACAAGGCTTCATGTGTTAGAAGATTAGATAGGTGCAACTTTTTGTAGAAATGGAGTCTCTGCCGATAGGTGCAGCTTTTTATGGTGTAATATTTTATATTATTACATCCTCAACTTTTGTAATGTACAGATTATTTTATATAATATAAAATCATTTTATTTGATATATCAACTTTGTGAATTGAAATATCATAAATTAAGTTGCTAAACAGGGATGCAATTCAAATTAGCATGAAAAACAAAAAGATTCCCGACGTTTTTTCAAAAAAGAGAGAGTGAGGAAAAAGATTACTTTGCAGACTTTTTGTATACAGTCGGGAAAAGTTCACTTTTCCGGACTTTTTGTGTTTCATCGGGAAAAGTAAACTTTTCCCCACTTTTTGTATTCCGTCGGAAAAAGTCACAACTTTTCCCGACTTTTTTATTCCGTCAAGAAAAGTCACTTTTTCCGACTTTTTATATTCCGACGGGAAAAGTCAACTTTTTCCGAATTTTGTATTCCGTCGGAAAAAGTAAACTTTTCCCGATTTTTTGTCATAAGCGTCGGGAGTGTCCTCTCCTGACGCACTTCTCCCGAATTTTTTGCCGACGCAAAAATTTTGTAGGAAAATATTTTTTCCGACGTTTTGAAGCACGGGAAAAATCTTATTTATTATAATGTATCCAAACATTACATTCTCTCTTTCGTTTCATTTGTATAAGTTAAAGAATGAAGTGATTATTTCTAACTCATTTCTTATATAATCATACAGAACTATGTGTTATCAGGTAAAAATGAAATACAACGTGTCAAAAAGTCAATTAGCCAACGTGTCAAAAAGTCAATCAGCCACATGGCCTGTGTCAAAAAGCTAACCCGACATGGTTGAGGATATTGGAAAATATTTGAGCGGAAGCAAATCGAGTCGAACGATCGCGCCCCATACAAAGGACCAGTAAGCATAAAATTATAATTGATTTACCTTGATGTAGTACAAACAAGATAAATCAATTATAAGACAATTTTTTTATGCAAAATTGTTGGTATATTTTTTTTAATGTTAAAAGTGAATGTATCAGTTGAGCCTTTGTTAACTAACCTCTAATTAAATTGATCAACAATTCTGTCGAACTGTTCCAAATTCTAAATGATGTTAAAGTAAAACGTAAAATAAAGTATATCACTGGTATAGTAGCATTGAGATAAGGTATATCGATGATATATAAAATTAGATCTATCGATAGTAATATCAGCACATATATATACTAGTAATTAAATAAGGTATATCAATGGTACGGTACAATGGTATCTCAACACATATATATATCAAGAATTAATAAGTAAAAAAATATTTGTCATACTAGTAAATATTTGAGTTTTACACCAAATATGTAAAATAGGTTGATTGTACCTTCAAGATTATCAGCTATATGAATGGTATATCAAATCAGATATATAATTGGTATATCAATATTCATATAAGTTGTAGGATTATTCCTAATTTATCTTGATGTACTACGTACTAGATATATCGATTATAACTGATCGACTATAACGTGCCATGGGCTGGACCTTTGAATTTTTCTACTTTTTGCAAGATTGAAATGTAACTAGCTATTAATTTCTTTCTATTTTTACAAGTGCCATAATGATTCCATAATTAAACATTTTTTTTATGAAAAATTATATATACAAAGACACTATTTACTTTTATGTATATAAACACTAAAATTGATAAATTAAAGCCTAATTAAGAAATAGTTCATCTTTTTTATTAACTCGATTAAATTCTTCAAATTTTGATAATTTCAAATTTTGTTTTTCCTAAGTTTTTTTCCACTACTTTGATATTTTCATCAATATTTCTACAAAATCTAGCACTCTAACCTTTTTGTTTGCATCAACACCAACATTTTGATCTATATGTTGTTATCTAAAAATTACTTCAGAGCCATTTTTATGTTTCTAAAATTTATAAAAACTCTTTCAACTATGATATCAAACCTCCAAAAAACTTGAATGGGTGAGATTCAACTTTGTGAATAATTCATAATAGCATCCGTCATCGATAACTATGAAATACAGATCGATATTAGTTTATGTCTCTATTTAAGAAACTAAAATTTTGCACAACTGCTAATTTTTTTCAACATTCCTAGTCATTTCTGTTCCTAGGCCCAAAATTCCTCCTCCTTGATCTTTGGATTTTTGGAGATCTTTTGCCTTCCACCATTGCCACAATCCACAGCGGTTTCCCAATTCGAAAAACCATATACCCAACAAATATTCCAAATACCATTCCACATCCATACCCCATGAACACAACTCTCCACCAAAACCCTTTTTCTAAAATTTCATCTTCCTCATCATCACGCAGTAGTTGAGATTCAGAGTGTTTTTTTGCATCACAGTTTGGCAGAGGAAATCCACACAGTCCAAGGTTTCCGATGTATGAAGAATTCTCGAAAGTAGCAAATTGTTTCCCTTGAGGAATTGGTCCAGACAGCTGATTGTGCGAGAGATTCAAGACGGAGAGAAATGTAAGAGCTACCAACTGGAGAGGAATGTTACAGGAGAGTTTATTTGAAGAAAGATCCAACCATTCAAGACTCGTCAGATTCCCAAACGACATAGGAATCCCACCTGTAAGCTTATTGTGTGAAAGGTTGAAACCTTTTAGAGATATGAGCATCCCAATCGACTTTGGTATCTCTCCACTAAAATCATTACTCGACAAATCAATAGCTTTGAATATCGATAGAATTCTTTCCAACTTGTGATCCAACCCTTTCATTGATACCACCACAGAGACATGATAGTAAGAGGAAGAATATATGCTAATGTAGTTGGGTTTTTGGTTTCCCATTTCAATCTCCTTCATTGCTCTCAAGTTTTCAAATAAGTTTGATGGCAATGATCCTATGAAATGATTTCGAGAGAGATCAATGATTTGTATACTTGGAAAGGAGTATTGGTTCATGGAGTTGTTGATAGGACCATAAAATCGATTGGATCGAAGGATAAGAACTTGCAAATTCGAAGCAGCTTCCAACCAGTAGGGAAAATTACCTGTTAAGAATATAAATAAAAGATCAGAGAAAGAAATCTTGAAGTACTCCAACTGGATATGATATAATTATCTTCGAAAATAAAAAGTACATAACCTGTTATCTTGTTGTTCCCCAGATCCAAAAGGTGTAGATTCTCACAGTTCAATAACGACCGAGGTAATTCTCCCTCTATTTGGTTGTCGTTCAAATTAAAGCTCTTCAATTGACTTCCTGTTGGGAAATTTGTTGGAAGAGTCCCAGAAAGGTTGTTGCTTTGTAGATCCAACACTTCAAGAGAAGTGTTGCCTCCTAGACACGATGGAATTGTACCACTCAAGCGATTCTTGGATAGAATAAGTGTTCCAAGGTACGTGACATGGCAGATTAAAGGAGGAATTTCACCGCTCAAACTATTATTGGACAAATCTAGTACTTTAAGGTTGGTGGTTTGCCAGAATATTGAATGATGGATATTTCCACTAAGTTGATTATTTGAAGCCGTAAACCAAGACAATAATGGTGGTAGGGTCAGACTGGGTAGCTTATTGAACAAGTTAAAATCAAGACTGACATGCCCAAGATTAGACAAAGTGAAGAGCACTTCTATTCCTGAGGACAAAAAATTATGTGAAAGATTCAACTGATACAAATCACCAAATTCAGAAAACCACCTGGGAATTTCTCCTCGAAGTTGATTATTTGAAAGGTCTAGATATTTCAAATTCTTCTGATATCTTAAAAAACATGGGAATTTTTCTACTTTGAGGGAGGCCATTTCAATCCAAATAATATTCCGAGAGCTAGCATTGGTACAGGGTATTGAAAGCTGGTTGTTATTGGATACAAAAAGGTATTCTAGACTTTGAATTCTCAACAAAATGTCTAAATTTAAAATCCCACTTAAATTATTCGATGACAAAATTAAAAATTCAAGATTCGCTTGTCTATAAATAGATTCAGAGATTCCACCTTGCAAGTTGGTTTCACCTAAATCAAGAACCTCTAAGGAGTTGGATTTGAAATCCCCCATGAAAGCATTGATGAAGTGGTTATTAGAGAGAGCCAAGTTTTTTAAGTGAGGTAGTGCATACAACCAAGAAGGTATGACACCAATGAGTAAGTTATTTCGAGAGAGACCAATAGTATCCAGCTGTGTAAGGTTTTTTATTGATTCTGGAATTCCACCGGTGAATTGGCACCAACTCAGATCTAAAACCTTCAATAGCTTGGCATTGCTAATGGAATTGGGAATCTCTCCTGAAAAAGATCTAAAATTTCAAGGGACTTACTCCAATTAGACATGGGCAAATGCCCCTTCAATCCATGATTATAATCAAGTTGTAACACACGCAAGTTGGGAAGGCTTAAAACGTGGCTTGGAAAATTTCCACTCAACCCACACGAGGAAAGACGAAGAGAAGTTAAAGAGAGAGAGAAGTTCATAAAAGAAGTGAGTGTGAGAATGCGAGAGAGATCTACACGAGCAAGTGCAAGATTCCTTAGATTGGTTAGGTTATGAACAAGCTGATTCATAACCAGATTTGAGAATTTGAGGTCATAATTCCCAGAAAGATCGAGAGAAACAAGGTTCGACAAGTGTGATATTTCTATTGGAACGTCCCCATGGAAGGAAGATGAGGAAAGATCCAAAACCCTCAAGTTTCTAAAGGTTCCAAATTGAGGTGAAAGTGGAGAGAAATCAAAAGAGTTAAAAGAAAGATTCAAAGTTCGGAGATGAGAGAGGGCAAACAAAGTGCTATTGGGATGGAGAGTTCCATAGAGCTGACTGCAGCTGATGTCAAGTCCAACCACATGGCCTTCGCCTTCCTCGTCACATTTCACGCCATCCCATGAACAACAATCTTCGGTCTCGTTCCATGTCGCGGTCTTTGGATATCCAGCAGCTTGTCCCCAAAAATCGCACGCACTTGATGCAGATTCATTCAAGGAAAAGACTTTCTTAAACTCTAACAAGGCCAAGCTTTCTTTGGGATCACGTGGATGATAGGAATTGACAAGGGAATAACAGAGAAAGAGAAGGAAGAAACTAGTGAGATGATACATTAGCAATGCCATTGATGATGGAGGATGAATATAGAAGTAATTTACAAAGTTTAGCTAGAGTCATTGAGTTTTTTATTTTCACTTTGTTTTTGTCATTTAGCACATGGGAAAGAAAAACAAAAAGGAAAGAATAAATAAATAAATATTTGGTTACTTTTATGTCTTGGAAAACATATTGGTGGAAGACAGCTTGCATGATGTAACTCTCCACAGTATTTGGAAAAGACTAATATGCTACCATGTTTTTAATTTGATTTAATTTAATAGTAAAATCAATAAATAAAATTATAAAAAAGTAATATCACTAATTGTTAAAAAAAAATCATAATAACAAACAAATGAAAATATAAAGATGGCTTTATGGAAACATTCTGAAAATTTATTTATTTATTTGAAAGCAAAATATGTTTTAAAACAAACACCCAGCTTCGAAATTGAATTGTAACACTTCAAACATAATATATAAAATATGGATTGACTAATGTATTTCATACTTCCTTAATATATCAATCGTCTTGAGTTTATTTTTTAGATTATTAAGACTTGAAAAGTAAATGATATGACACATAACTAAATGTAGGGAAAAAAAATAGAGTTTAAATAGTTGGTGGAAGAGGATAGAATGACTCCTTTTTATAATGGTAGATAACCAAAGAGTTATAAAACTTTTAAAATTCCAACTCATTTATAATTATATAATTAATCACACTTGTTGTACTTAAAAGATATAATTAATTACAATTAAAAATAAAATCTTAAATTTTTTTAATATAAAAAGTATAACTTCTCGTATTCAAACTTTTACATTGAAATAACCTCCATTCTTATATTGTATTTATTTAGTTACTAATTTTAATTATTAGAAATAAATTTATTTATTTATTAGTTTTCAAACAGCAAATTATTTTTCTATAACAACACATTTTAAAATTCATTTATGTTATTTGTCAAAATATATATATATATATATATATATATATATATATATATCATGCTGGCTTCGAGACCTCTAGATTTGAGAGAGTATTGTATTTGCACATTGTATTATCCCAAAATCATATTAGAACTCATTGTCGCGAAAGACTGGACGTAGTCCATAGTTGAGGTGAACCAGTATAAATCACTCGTGTTTATTGCACTTTCCTATATTTCTTTTATTGTGTGATTGCCTTACTTTTTACTAAAGAACTGTGGAAGGAGAAAATATTCTTGGTAAATAATTTTCCCAATAAGTGGTATCAGAGCTGTAAGATTGGAGTATCGTGGGATCTAATGGAAAGTCGCATCACTACTTCCAGGGGGTTTTGAGATTTGATGGGAATTTTTTTGGGTTTTGGAAGATGCAAGTGACATATCTTCTTACATACAAGAAGATACACAAAACCCTGAAAGAACAACTAGCTATTGGGATGGCATACAAGGAATGGGCATAGATAGATGAATAGGCCACCGTGATCATCATGTTGTGCTTGTTGATAAGTGTGGCGAGTCTCATGGCGAGTCAGAAAACAACGATGAGATTGATGAAGGTGCTAATGGACAGATATGGAAAACCCTCTACCAACAACTAGGTGTATCTCATTACGAGATATTTCAACATTCATATGGAGGAAGGCACGTCGGTGAACTCCCACATCAATGAGGTCACTTAACTGGTGAACCAGTTGGAGTCGATGGAGATCACTTTTTCAGATGAGGTGAAAGCTATAAAGTTGTTGTCTTCTTTACCTGAGAGTTGGGAAACGATGAAGACAGCGGTGTTGAATTTGTTGGGGGTAAGAGTCTGAAATTTTAAGATATATGTGATGCTGCAATTGTTGAGGAGATTCGCACGAAAGGAAGTGGTAAGAATTCCGCATCCACTTATGGTAGGGAAAACTCTATCGAGTCAGTGTTGGCAGTGTAGAATAAAGGCAAAGGAAAGATGGGATATGGGAAACAGTAGGGACATAGCAAGAGGAGTACGAGTAGTGAGATTGAATGTTTTTACTACCATGATAAGGGCCACTTTAAGAAACATTATAAGAAGCTTAAAGATGATCAGGAAAATGAAGCCCAAACAAACGTGGTGTCACATGACATGTTGTTAGCATGCGTTGGGAGTGACACGACATTTGTGGATTCGTCATCAGAATGTATAGTGGTGTGCAGCTTCGGTGCATGTATCTTCAGATAGGAATTGGTTCACATCCCTCACTATAGGCAGTCATGACAGGTGATGATAAGGAATGAGAAACTCTCAAAGGTTAGAGAAATTGGGGAGGTGCGTCTGAAGACTGACAGTGAGACCGAGTTAGTTTTGCATGGTGTCAGGTATGTACCCAGTTTCAAGATGAATTTGATATCAGTGGAGAAATTGGATGACGAAGGCTATAGAAGTGAGTTTGCAAAAAACAGGTAAAAACTCATGAGGGGATCCAAGGTAGTGGTTGTTGGCTACAAAGAAGCTTCAGTGTATGTGTTGAGGTTTGACGTTGTCAGAGGATCAAAGAGACAGGTTATGCACAGGGCTGTAGATAGTTAAGGGGGAGACTTGAAAGAACTAGCAACATTGACAGTGATGACAGATTTAGAAGAATCTGTCATCAGTTCAAGTAAAACAATTGGGAAGTAAAGGAAAGGGAAAGGGAATAGCTGAGTGAGGTGTTCAATATGCTGTCAGGATAATACCCCAGTTGTTAGACGGATTAGTGAACTGATGAAGTCGTGTAGGCGAATGAGTTCATTCACGAGAAAGACTATAGTTGGTGCTAAGGTCAAGGGTGAGGTCTCTAGTTTGACAACTGACTTGGGTGGAAGTGCCAAGTCATCAGAGGGAAAATCTTTTTTTAGGAGTCGTTGGGTTCGAGTGAAGAAGGAAGCATCGGAGACCACTTAGTTCGAATGGGAGCACGTGGCTATGTCTCTAACGTATGGGAGACAAGACCACGTAGGATTTCTGATAACTCTCCATAAGAGAGTATTTTGTGGCATAAATTGAGCAATTTTTGTGTGTAAACGTAAGGGTCATTGGTTAATTAGTTAGAAAAGAATAAGCATTTAGCTAAGTAAGCGCCTGAGCTGTTTAGAATGCTCAATATCATTAATTTTGATAAAGTGAGCTTATTTTGTAATTATTTATACCGGAATTGTAGAATTTGGGATGCCTAAGCTGAGTGTTGCAAAGACTGTTGATGACGATGCTGGATCTTGAATGAAAATAGCTTATGTGTTGGAGCCTAAGACTACCGGATGCCCTAGCATATGTCTGCACAGTAACTGATTTGCACCAGTTTTTACCGCGTCTGTACAGCTTTTATGTGCTACCCATAATTTTAAGGACCCAATAAAAATAAAAGAATAGTGTTCAGCCGCCACAGAGAGCCCTAGGACATAAAATCATTTTGGGCATCAATTTCAGAGAAGATTCCTAGCCCATTTTTCGATGAGGAAGTCAACGGAGGAGGGAGCTGACCCATGCTTCATCACTAAACTGGAGAAATCTCTGCTGCTACAGAAGCTTCCTTGCACGATGGGCTCCATTTCTTTTCTACCCACTCTTTTCTTTCCTTTCGTTTTGAACTAAACCCCACCTTCGGTGGAGATGAGCTTGTTGTAGCTCTTTGTTGACTATACTTTAGTAATCTTGAATACTGTTTTAATAGAAGTGTGTCTATTCTTTCACCTCACTAATTTTGTTTGGCCAATTTTATTGGTGTGTTAGCTTGATTGAGGCTCGAGAGAGTCCTTGTTTAGTATGATTGTTTATATTAGCTTTAGATTCCTCTCTTTTAAGTAGGATAGTGAGTGCTCAAGGATGAGACTCATTGTATTGTGCCTATAAATTGCTTTTATTGCTTGCTTTTTTTTCCCTTAATCATTATGCAAAATTCAAAAAGATTTGTCATATTTAAAATATGTCAAAATATTTAGGATGCGTTTGGTTGGTGATCAGAAAATTGAAATATGAAAACAATGGATTAAATGAACAACATGATTGTATTCTTTGTTTTTTGTGTTCTTAGATATGTGTTTGGTAGTAGATTTGGTAATTGAATATCAATTTAAAAAATTATTTAACGTATATTTAGCAATTATACTCATAGTAGTTACCCACTAAATATTTAGTTTAAATCTAAAATAATATTAATTAATTTATTAACATTTTTGTAATTAATTTTGTATAATTATTATTTTAAAATGTTATACAATTTAAACAAAAATAAAATGAATTGATTACATGAATAATATATTTATCAAAGTTTTTATCTTTTTTAATGTAATTCTACATCTTAAACTTTCAAATTCAAAATCTGAAAACAATGGAAATTTAAGAGCTCGTTTGGTAACGTTGTCGTTTGTTATTTCTCGTTTCCAATTTTCTTAAGAAATCTGAGCATTTTACAACTAACTTTTTTCTTGTTTCTACTTTTTTGAGAACATTCTCACAATTATATAAAAAATTTGGAAACAACCATACAAGTTTCTAATTTCTTGTTCCTATTTCCAATTTATTTCAAAACATAAATAAAAAGATTGTTTGATCATACGAGAATTCTTGGATATTGAAACCATGCAATACATTTTTCTTTATTTTTAATAAAGAAACAGAAACAAGAAACATTATCAAACAGACCCTAAAAAAGTTGTTTTCATAATTTTTACTATTTAGATCACAAAATTTGAAAACAATTTTAAAAAATAAATCTGTCAAACCCTAAATCAATTGCGTTCAATGAATCTGAAAATAAGAAACAAAATTTGAATTACCAACCAAACGTGCACTTAGCCATCTATTATAAATACCATATATTAAATAAGGCAGAGAATGGAAAAAGAAGGAATTAGTCGTCTGTCTCATAAATTTTGATGTAGACTTTTGAAACTTCGTAGCAATCCATCAACTTTTTTTTGCCAAAACGAAATAAAGATGTTCAATTTCATTTTTGTTAGGTTTTGAAAAATCAACCAACTTTTTGAATTTAATTCCATCATACAGGAGTGGAGAGAGGACATTAATTTCCTTTGTCCAACAACAAAAATATATTTCTCACATTTGAACTCTCTGTTTAGTTGGTGATCCGAGAAAATAAATTTTAATAGAAAACTTCTTTATTTTAAGTATTCTTGAACATATGTTTGATAGGAGATTTGAAAATTGAATCTGACACGACCCGCCCTGAACACCTACTAATTATAGGACAAAACGTGCCGACCATAGACCCTCAACCATCTACCAAGTCTATAGTCAACTTCTTTCTAAATTTCTAAAACTAATTTAGATTATTCTTCAACATATAAAACATAAAGTGTAACATAATTTATCTAAAAAATAACTACTCGGCCACGACTTTTAAACATGCTGTACAACCACAAAAGGTACAATTATTCCAGTATGAGTCATTCTAGATGTACATACAAAATGATATGCAAATTCTGAGACGGTGGGTGGCAGAAACTGGTCGGCTATCTCTATGAAATTCAGGTGCAGCCTGGTGGAGAAAAACAATGATAAACAGTGAGCTTGGAAGTTCAGTGAGTGGCATTTTATTAAGAAAATAATTTCGTAAAATTTATTCCATAAAAACAACTAAAATTTCAATTCTTAAGACGAGCTTCATCAAGCTGAAATAATAAACATTCTTGTTAAAACTTCAAATAACTTGAGCAACTAAAATTCAGTAATTTTCTGAGCATAACTTGTAACAACATATACTTTCTAAAAACACTTTCTGAATACTTATCAAATATTTTCTTTCAAATCTAAAACAGGTTAAGAAAATTCAACACCACATATGTACCCACATTCTATTCTGGTCTATTGGCACAGAGTAATCCCAATACGCACAGCAGAATAATTTTATTTCTAGTCTACTGGCATAGAGTAATCTCAATATACACAACAGAGTATTTCTCTCAGCGTGGAGTAAAATGGTCCCAAAGACCTTCTATTTCTGGGTATACTATAGAAACACATTCACATAGCATACGAGTAATCACTTGAATACAATAATATGGTGGTTTGAAAACTTATTTCTGCATAAAATTCTCAATCTTATAAACAGTTCTAAAATTCTTCTTTTTCTTCTTTCTAAGAACATTTCTTTCTCAAATCACTTCTAAACATGTTTCTTTCTAATCATATTCAATAAACACAACAGTTTCTCAAAAAATCATAAAACATTTCTATGTTCTCATAAGCATTCATAAATTCTCAGCAAACTCAATTTCTCAACAGAAATAATCAAACATACGCAATAAATATTTTCTTGAAGTTCTATAATAGATATCTTAAAATATTTAGTAAAATAATCACTCACAAATCCAATGAATGAGGTGAATTGGGTTGGTACGCTGCTCCAATTTCCGATCGTCCTTAAATAATAACCAATGAAATTTCAATTCACACTCAATTCCCAATTAAACTCTACAATTCTTCAAATCAAACCATAAATTTAATCAATAACCCAATTCTCTCTCTACAATCCAATTACACTTCTTTCTCTCTCATTTTCCTTACAAATGGGACATACAGTACACAAATTCCAACTTGGTTATACCCCAATTTATTTCCAACCAAAACCCACTTCACGTTCCCTTTGCTTCAATTTCCAATCATTTTCCTTTTCTTTTTTTTCCTTCTCTTCTTTTTCTTTGGTTTTCTTCTCTGTTTCCTCTTTTTTTTTTTCCTTTTGTTTTTCATCTCCACCTGGCTTCCTCCACAACACACACATCTCACTTTCCCACTTCTCTTTTCTTTTCTTTTATTCTTTTCTTTTCTTTTTCTTTTTAAAAAAAACTCAAAATTACGAAAACACTCTTACAGAATCACAATTTAAAAGGTTGTTCAATGTGTGTTTGGTAATATATTTATAAATTAGTAGTAGTCACAGGCTAAATATTTAGTTCAATCGAAAATAATATTAATTAATTTATCAACATTTTTATTATAAATTTTGTATAATTATTATTTTACAATAACGTATCATTTATGATATATTATATTTTACATATTTTAATTTTAATAAAAAAAAATGAAATGAGTTTATAACATGAGATAATATATCTATCAAGAATTTTTTGCTTTATTTTTAACTTTAATTCTGCATTTTAAAGTTTAATTCAAAATCCGAAAACACAAAAAAACATAATTTTCTTTTCTTTTTTTCGTAATTTTCACTATTTGATCACAGGATCCAAAACAATTTTTGAAAAATAAATCCGTAAAATGCATTTGATTCAAAAAATTTAAAATTAATAAATAAAATTTGAATTGACAACCAAACATGTCCTTCTATTAAGGCGAGAAAAGGGAAGAAAAAGAATCAGTCTATCTCATCAATTTTGATGTAGACTTTTGAAACTTCATAGCAATCCCATCAACTTGTTTGCCAAAACATAATAAATATGTTCCGGTTACATTTTTGTTAGGTTTTTCCAATTTAATTCCATCTTAAATGATTGGGGAGGAGACGTTAATTTCCTTGTCGAGTAACGAAATTATCATCACCATAATTGATCTCGCAACAAAGATTTTAATATAGGTCAACTTCAACTTAGTTTAATGGTTTAAAATACTATGTATAATCAAAAATCGTGGGTTCGAATCTCATGTCCCTCACGTGTTATACTTAAAAAAATAATAATAAAATTAAAAGATTCTTACACAAATATTTTCATAGACTACATTTTTTTCTTCTTTCTGAGAGTAACTGTAGATTAGATAAAAGGAAAATTAGGCAGACAACAACAAAGATAATATAAAAAATTAGCTTTGCAAGAGAATGTCTTAAAATTTCCCTTACAGGATTATTATTCCAATTTCCTCCAGCTCAATTATTATTGATATACTGTTTAAAACCTTGTAATTAATTACCATTATTACCACTATGATTTTCATGTTCTCTAGCCTTGATCTTTTGAGTGAACAGATTTACAGAAGAAAGAGTAGAGTCAACGTCCATTTAACTTCTCTTAAACCTTCTCTCATAGAGTCGTTGGTGAGATGTACAGAGGAGAAGTTTACAACATATTAATTATTAGGATGAAAAGAATTTCAAAACCACTCCATATGAATCCAACCATTGATCTAGTTCATGTACCGAATGAGCTATTATAAAAAGCTAAGTCAAAGAAAATTCAAAAACCTAAACCTTTCACGTTACGTTTTCAAATTAGGCTGGCTAATGCACAAGAAGAGACAATGATTTTTTAGCTCAAGTTTTTAGGCACCCACCCTACATTTAGAGTTCTCAAATTGATGTTCGGTTGAGTTTTCATTTTCTGGGTTTTATTTATTCAATTTGTATTTAATAGTCGTTTTTAAGATTTTTTTTTTATTTTTTCGAGTACAACAAGTGAGGGTGGGAGATTCGAACTTCAGAACCTCTTAGTCAAAGACATATGTTAATGACCGTTGAGCCAAGCTCCTATTTGAATTTTTAAGACTTCTGTCTTTGGTATTTTGAACCTCTATTTGGCCTTTTTAAATGCTTGTAACGCTCTAAAATTAACCACAAAATTTTGTTTCTTAAACTCCCTTTGGTGTTATTTTCTTTTCAAATATCAATTTAGGTTTGAAGTTTAATCGATTCATTGGATCAGTCTCAATCAAGCTAATTATAAAGTGAGTCGTATCTTGGGATCTAGGAATAACCATCATAGATTCTAAGTTTTGTCTAAAAGTTATCCATCCTTCTAACTAAGCTCTTGGTTGGAGTCATTCATTAATGTTAGCCATATTTGTGAATGTTTGCAAAGAATATCCTACAACAACCTTATAACTTTGTAAATCTAGCATCTCTTATATCACCACTCCTTAATCATACAAATTGTTACAATCATATCTTTGAACTTTCAGCTTGATCAATGATCAATCACCATATTGCGCCTCTGCTTAATAGCTCGAGAGTAGTAAGTACAATTGCACACTGTCACAAGTAATAATATGGAAATACTCCAAGTTCATCTCCACAGGGATTAATTTTCTTTGAAAATTTAATTTGTAAATTGCTTGAATGAGCAACCAGATTTGGGATAAAAATTGGTGAAATTGTTGGGAACATGAATTTAAAACACAAGGATTAAAAAGCCAAATCCAATTAGCCCTCATTTACCTATAACTAAATGCCCAAGTTCTTAATCACAAAATATGCACATTATCCCTAAATTATATGCATGAACATATACTTTCCATCCTAAATAACCTCCAACATGAAAACCTATTATTTTTAGCTTTTAATCAAGACTTATCACACCACCTTAAACTTATGAAGCGTTGTCAAATTTAAACCCTCAAATATTGAAAAATACACAAACCAGTCAAGAATATGAATATTGACCTTTAAAATTGAAGGAAATATAGCAAGAGTTCGACCTAAAAGATTTTTATTTGATCACGAATTTAAATTGTGATAATTACTACAAATTCGATAAGATTCATTAGGAAAATGAAATAATATTCTTCATATTAGGAACATATCTTTCATATATTTCAAGTACCACGAATCAATTAATAAAAGGGTTATTATAACAGTTTTTAGCATTGTTTCTGAAAACTATATAATCATTCTAAAAATTACCAATTTATCAATTGATATATTATATATAAGATATATCAATTATAAATAATATATACATTGACGTAGTTTTCATACTAAATATATTAGTTGGAACTAGAACTTATGTGAGTACATCAGTATAAGTTATATATATAACTACAGAGGTCGATAGGAAGCAATAAGTCAATCTCTGGCGAGCTCTTTCTTTCACTGCTAATCCTAAGAAGTTTCAACTCGAATGCACTCTGATGCTTAAGTTAGAACTCAAATTCGGAGCAAATGGTATGTGGGATAGTAAGAGTAAGAGGACAGTAATCTCGAGAACGAGAGTGTGCGTCGATGAGGGATTGAACCTTAGACCTCTAAGGGAGGAGCATGATATATACACTACAAGAAAATTTGGCTTCAGCAATGAAATGTTTTCGTCACTAAAGCGAGATTGTTATCGTTGAAGGTGTTCAGTGACGAAAAAATATTTGTCACCAGCTCAGTTACTGGAACGAAGTCGCTAAAGGACTCCCGCGACGAAAACATGTTTCGTCACTAACTCGAGCAACGAAAGATGTTCTC
>NW_019104522.1:95120-117191 GCF_001995035.1 Momordica charantia | reverse complement strand
TTATATGTTATTTGTTCCCTTTTTTTATTGTGACATTATGTGATTTTGTGGCTCAATATAAAGATATATATATTTCCTGTGATTCTAAAAAATATGATAAATTATAATAAAGTTAAATTATATAAATCACATTAAACTTAAACTGGGATAATCCATAACATAATCCAAACTTCAAATTCAAAATGTACATAATTTTAATATAAAATATACGTTCTTTACATAGCATTTATTACAATAATAGTGACAAGTTTATCGGATAATCAAGCATAACTCGACATGATCATTAGACATTATTATTTCAATCCTGCACAAATAATAACATGTGATCGACCTTCTTGGCGAACTAAAAATACAATTCAAATCAAAATATAACAAACATAAGAAACATTCATGGAACATATTTACATAAGCTCCATTCAAGACACATTCAAAAGCTCCAACAACAAAATAAAAATTCTAACAATGAACTCCATAACAAACTTCGTATTCAAAAGTTTCAAACTCTAACCACAAACATACAGCACATTCAAAAATTTAAGTTCCAACAATAAACATAAGACACGTTCAAAAATTCAATCTCCAACAACAAACTTCACATCCATAGAAGACAAAAAAATATAATTCTAAAGCTCCAAAAAAAACTTATTACACTCTATATCCAAATGTTTCAAGCTCCAACAACAAACAAAGTTTACATTCAAAAGTTGACGTTCAATTCTATAGATCTAAAACATAAGGCATAAAATCAACCAAAAGCTTCAACAACAAAATCTAAATCAAAATTCACATTGCGATTTTAGTTGCTTGTTTTGCAACGTTTTTTCCTTTCGTCACCGAGCAAAGAATGCAATTTTCGTTGCTACAAACATATTGCCAAAATCCATTTTTCTTATAGTGTTCCAAGAAAAAACATAAAACACATCCAAAAGTTCAAGCTCCAACAATAAATTAAAAGTTCAAACTCCAACAAGCCCATCAAAAGTTCAAGATCAACAAACTTTATAATCTCAAACTACAAACTCAAAATAAGTTTTAAATTCAACACTAAACTCCATAATACATCCTCCACCCCTCGGCCGACCTGCCCATGCTATTAAAAGCTCAAGCGCGAGCTTTATTTAAGAAAGAATGAGGACTGAATCGAATCTGACCGTTCGAAGTTTTGAGATTCAATCGGAAAGGATTAGACCCAATCGACTGGATATGTGGAATCCTTTAATAAGTAAATCTAAAACATAAGACACTAACAACAAACATCAATTAATATAATAATAAAAAAAAACATCCCACAAAAGCATCAAAGTCTCCCCCACTACGCCAATATCATACTCAAAATCAAAAGCTCCGTCAATAAACTTAAACAAAATCCACAATCCACGGTCAAGAATAAATGCTAGTGAACCATAACAACAATAATAATAAACTAAAAAAAACCTAACAACAACAATAATAAACTAAAATTTAATCAAATTCTAAAATATATTTAAAGCGCAAATTCCAAATCGATTACAATCTAATTCAAATATACATACTTTAAATAAAATCTAAACCGATTCCAAACCTTCAAGTTCCTAACAAATATTCCAAACTGAATCATACACATATTTTTAAATAAAATCAAAAGAATAAAAATTGTACCAAATAAAATGCCGAGCCCCAAGATGAACCAACAAACTCCGGGGAAAAATAACCCCCTATCTGCAAATAAATCTACACAAAAATAGGATATTAAAGGACAAATCAAGCAAAAATAAGTTTCCAAAAACAAATAAATTTACCTAAGGGTTTTTTTCACCTCAAAACAGCGTTGTTTTATGGTGGCGAAGAAAATATGTAGGTTAAAAAATATTTTTAGTCCTTGTACCTTTTACGAAAGTAATAATTTAATCTCTGAACTTTAATTTGTAACGATTTAGTCCATGTACTTTCAAATTAATAACAATTTAGTCCTTAAACTTTAATAGGTAATAATTTAGTCATTGGAATTTAAAGTCGGTAACAATTTAGTTTTTTTTTTTTTTTTGCTAAGTTTCTTATATGTATAGATTGATAAACTAAAGAGAGACCAAATATGTTTATGAATTAGAAAGATTAAATTGTTTTATGATTGACACATCATCTTAATAAAAAAAATTACGATAGAGACTAAATTGTTATAAATTTTAAACTACAGGGACTAAATCGTTACAAGTTGAAGTTCATAGACTAAATTGTTACTTTAAGAAAAGTACAGAGACTAAAACGTTACCAACTTGTACAGGGACAAAACTTGTTTTTTAACCAAATATGTATCGTTGCCTACAACAAAACGGCCTTGTTTTATTTTCAAAATGCGCCTTTTTAGGGACTAAATATGTTTTCAATGCTATTATTTGCGATGAAATACATTTAGTGACGAAATACCTTCTTGTCACCAAAATTTGGGACGAATTACCTCTTTGTCGTTTTTTTAGCGAAAAAATTGATCTTTCGTCGCTACAAAACATCCCTAAAAGCCATTTTTCTTATAGTGATATACCTTAACCAATGAGCTATAATCATGTTGACAATTAAAAAATACAATTTTTACTATTTTAATTTACATAATGATTTAGTTGTTGAAGTTTCATATGTAACCATTTAAAAAGATATAATCTTTATATATGGTTTAAAACTTGTAACAATTTAATTCATGAACTTTAGTATTTATCAATTTAGATCTTTATATTTTAAGTTGGTAAAAGATTTTAGTCCAACCTAAAAAATTTCATCAGTCAAAGTGTAAACATTCATATTTAGTACGTGAAGATGGTTTAGTAACTATAGCTTTAAAACACGTGTAAAATAAAACATAATGAAACAAATATTTCTCTCATATACATAAGCTATGAATGTGTTTCTCACCATTAAATTTAATCTCGTATTGGAAGGCATATGAACTTATTGAATTTAATCTCATAACGTTTATAGCATACTTTCTAGAAACATATTAAATATGTGTTTGAGAGTGATGCTGGAATCAGTGATTTTAGAAAAAACAAATTTAAGTATAATTGATTTTTCAAAATCATCCTCAAAGCGATACTATAAAAATCAATTTTCTAAATGCCAAAATCACTCCCAAACACGTCCTAAAACCACCTTAAATTTACTTGCAAGTACTTTAAATGTTTCTTGAATTTAAAAACATATTTTAAACTGTGAAATCAAAACACAAAAAACGTGAAAATTGACAGTCAACAAATAATTCACAATAGCACCGTACATTGATCATGACTACACGAAATGCATCTAATTTGAGAAATTGAAAATTTTGTACTAACTACTTATTGATGATGAAACGCAACTCCTCTAGTCAGTTCTTTTCTTAGGCCAACAATTCCTCCTCTTTGCCATTTGTCTCTGTGAACTTCTTTTGCCTTCAACCATTGCCACAATCCATTGAGGTTTCCCAATTCGAAAAAGAATATACCCAACAAATATTCCAAATACCATTCCACATCCATACCCCATGAACACAACTTTCCACCAAAACCCTTTTCCAAAAATGTCATCTTCTTCGTCATGTTGTAGTTGAGGTTTAGGATCCTTTTCTGCATCACATTTTGGCAGAGGAAACCCACACAGTCCAAGGTTTCCGATGTACGAAGAATTCTCGAAAGTAGCAAACTGTTTTCCTTGGGGAATTGGTCCTGAGAGCTGATTTTGTGAGAGATTCAAAAAGGAGAGAAATGTAAGAACAGCCAACTGAGGAGGAATGTTACCAGATAGTCTATTCGAAGAAAGATCTAACCATTCGAGATTGTTCAGATTCCCAAACGACGTAGGAATTCTGCCTGTAAGCTTGTTGTGTGAAAGGATGAGACCTTTTAGAGATATGAGCATCCCAATTGACTTTGGTACTTCTCCACTAAAATTGTTACTCGACAAATCAATAGCTTTGAATATAAGTAGAATTCTTTCCAACTTTAGTTCCAACCCTTTCAATGATACCACCACTGTGTCTTGATAGAAAGGTCGAATGGCAGATTCAAATGAAGGGTGCAGTTTTTGGTTTCTCGCTTCAACTTGTTTCATGGCTATCAAGTTTTTAAACAAGTTTGACGGCAGTGGCCCGCTGAAATAATTGCGTGACAGATCAATGATTCGCAGGTTTGGAAAAGAGTGCCGTGTCATGGAGTTGTTGATATGACCATAAAATCGATTGGATCGAAGGATAAGAACTTGCAAACTCGACGCAGATTGTAACCAGTGAGGGAAGTAACCTGTTATCTTGTTATTCCCAATGTTCAAAACTTGAAGATTCTCACAGTTCAACAAAGATGGTGGCAGTTCTCCTTCCATTTGGTTGTTGTTCAAATCAAGGCTTCTCAATTGACTTCCTCTCGAAAAAATGGTCGGAATAGTCCCAGAAAAGTTGTTACTTTTCAAATCCAATGCTGAAAGATAAGTCATGTTTGTTAGACATGGGGGAATTGTACCACTTAGGTGATTATTAGAGAGAGTTAGGATAGTAATGTAGGTGGCATGACAGATTGAAGGGGGAATTTCTCCAGTCAACTGATTTTCTGAAGCAGTGTAAACAATAATCACTGGAGGTGGGATGAGAATAGCACCGGAAAAGTTGTTCCTTTTCAATTCCAAAAACTGAAGCGCATTCAAGTTGAACATACAAGATGGAATTTCACCACTCAAGCTATTATTGGACAAATCTAGGAAATTAAGGTTGGTGGCTTGGCAGATTGAAGGATGGATATTTCCACTAAGTTGATTATTTGAAGCACTAAATCCGTACAATAATGGTGATAGCATAAGAATGGGTAGCTTATTGAACAAGTTAAAATCAAGAATGAGCTGGCCAAGATTATTCAAAGTGATGAGAAGCTCTATTCCTGAGGACAAAAAATTATGAGAAAGATCCAGGGTAATCAGAACACTCAATTCAGTAAACCACTTGGGAATTTCCCCTTGAATTTGATTATCTGAAAGGTTTAGATGGTTCAAGTTCTTCTGATGTCTTAAAAAGTAGGGGAATTTTTCTAATTTTAAGGAGCCCATATCAATGCGAACAAGATTACTCCCAAAGCTAACATTGGTATAGTGTACTGAAAGTTGGTTATTGTTGGAAATTTCAAGCCATGTCAGACTTTTAATTCTCAACATCATGTTTAAATTCAAAACCCCACTTAAGTTATTCGACCCCAAGAGTAAAGTTGTAAGATTCGGTTGTGTATAAATAGACTCAGAGATTTCACCTTGCAAGTTGTTTCCACTTAAACCAAGAAACTCCAAGGAGTTGGATATGAAATCCCCCATGGAAACATTGAAATTGTTACGAGAGAGATCCAGGTAGTTTAAGCGAGGCAGTTCATATATCCAACAAGGTATGACACTAATGAATAAGTTGTCTTCCAATCTCAAATCAATAAGATTTTTCAAAGAAACATTTGCAGGCAAAGAACCTGAAAGGAAATTAGATGAAGCTGCCAAGTTGGAGAGCTGGGTGAGGTGGAAAACAGAATTTGGCAGCTGACCCTCAAAAGAATTTGAATCGATTACAAAATTAGTCAGCTTTTGAAGGTTATTCCATGTATCCGGAAGTTGGCCATTCAACTTATTTCCAGAGAGAACAATGGAATTGAGCTGTGTAAGGTTTCCTATTGATTTTGGAATTCCACCGGTGAACTTGCAGAATCCGAGGTCTAAATACCTCAACAACTTGGCATTACCAATGGAGTTAGGAATCTCTCTTGAAAAATTAGTTGATCCAAGATCTAAAATTTCAAGAGATTTACTCCAATTAGTGATGGGCAGATGTCCCTTGAGTTCATTGTTAGCATCAAGCTGTAACACACGCAAACTTGGAAGACTCATAATGTGGGCTGGAAAATTCCCACTCAACCCACACAAAGAAAGACGAAGAGAAGCTAAAGAGAGAGAGAGGTTGGTAAAAGAAGTGGGTGTGATGCCTGAGAGATCCACACCAGCAACTGCAAAATTCCTTAAATTGGTTAGGTTGTGAACGAGCTGATTCATAACAAAGTTGGAGAATTTGAGGTAATTCGAAGAAAGATCGAGAGAAACCAACTTAGAAAAATGTGATATTTCGATTGGAACGTCCCCTTTAAAGGAGGATGAGGAAAGATCCAGAACCCTCAATTTCTGAAACGTTCCGAATTGAGGGGAGAGTGGAGATAAATTAAAAGAGTTGGAAGAAAGATTCAAACTTTGGAGGTGGGAGAGAGTGAAAAGAGTGCTGTTGGGATGGAGAGTTCCAGTGAGCCAACTGCAGCTGATGTCAAGTCCAATGACATGGCCTTCTCCTTCTTCATCGCACTCCACGCCATCCCATGAGCAGCAATCCGTGCTCTCCTTCCATGTCGCTGTCTTTGGATAAAAAGTTTGCCCCCACAACTTACTGCAACTACTTGACGAAGATTCATTCAATGAAAACCCTTTCTTGAACTCCAATAGAGCCAAGCTTTCTTTTGGATCACAGAGATGATGAGAATTGACAAGAAAATTGCAGAGAAAGCAGAGAAGGAAGAAGCTGCACACTTGATATATTAGCACAGCCATGATAAATGCCTGCCAAACTGTGCTTTTAGCTTCAAGTTTTTATATTGAGTTCTTTATTTTTTCTTTTTAATTGCATTTTAATTATAAATTGTAGGGTATTTGTAGTAGGTAGCAAAAAATATTTTATGTATTTCAGAGAATGCCACCAGTTTTTAAAATTTTCAAATATTGCAAAATATTTAAATTTTTATTTTCGGAATTTTTATTATTTCAATTTTACCTTTATGATATCTGATATACATCTAATCTACATCTGATGTATATCTGTATCTGATATACATTTAATTTATATATGATGTACATTCGATGCACCTCTGATATACTTCCGATATACATCTAATGTACCTCTGATATACATCTAATGTACACCTGAATCTGGTCAATATTAGGATATTCATTAAAACAGTTTAGACTTGTAATCAAGTTAAACTCCCTCGATCCAAATCTTACAAAGTTCCCATTTAGGTTTAATATCAATGTATCTTGTGGGCTATTTTCAGATATTTGGCGAATTAGATGCACTAATTTTAAAAGATTTCTATTTGGGTTGGTGCTAGCATATTGAAAATGTTATCTATTTATTCTAATTTTGAATATTGTTGCACTTTTGAATTAAAATACCATATTTCATTCATCTGTTAAAGTAAAATCAACATCATATCATATTTAAATCAGATTATTACATCAATAGTATATCAGACAATCATATCGGTAGTATATCAAACAGTCATTTCAGTAGTATATCAAACACTCATATCAGTAGTATATCGGACACTCATATAAATAGTATATCACATGTATATCAGATATACATATCAGTAGTATATCACACACTCATATCAGTAATATATCACACACACACTAGTATATCACATTTATATCACATGGAAATCAGAGGAAAATCGAAATGTAAGGTTTTCTGGACTCGGATTTGGGCCTGCATGGCAATGTTGTCATTTAATACATGAGCCTCATTTTATTTTTGAAAAAATGCTATATTTGAAAAACGAAAACATAGTTGCTATTTTACTAATTTTGCTATATATATATATATATATATATATTTTTTTTTTAAGTTGGCCTTAAATTATAACACCTTTCTTTTTATTTCTTTTTCATTCAGCACGTGAAAAAGAAAAAGAAAGAGAAATATTTGGTTTATTTATTTATTTTATATTTTGGACAAGCATTGGTGGAAGACAGCTGGCCTAATGAATTTGGACAAATTTCAATGACTTCAATCGTTTGGACAATTTCCAAGTTATTTTCGACCATTCAAAATATTTATGAATTTAGAAGTGAGTTGATTTGACAATTTACAAATCATTTTAGATAATTTTTCTGATGGCAGTGAATTGTGGATTTTTTATTTAACTAATTAATTACCTAGAACGAATCTATATCTAATTACATAATCTTTTATAATTATTACAATAATTTTTATCATGAAATATAAATAATATAGCCTATCTATTATTATTAATAGAATATTATATCATTTAAAATTTTATTAATGATTAAAATTAGTTTTATACAATTTTTTGTTTTATAAAAATTGTTAATGTTTTATATTAACCTATCTATTAATTCAAAAATAAAAGATATATTAGGGAATTACTAATAACTTTCAAACTTTTCATTCAAATAACACTTCAATATTATAAAATTTATGACGATTTCTTAAAAATTATAATAAACTCTTACAATAAAATAAGATTTAATATTTAATTTTGAAATAACTATTTTTTTTATTTTTTTTGTCTATTATTCATCTCAAATATTAAGTAACAAACATGCTAAAATTATTATAAAATTTGAATCTATTAGGACATTAAGCTAATAAATTTTAAAGCAGACACAAATATTCTAAAAGAAAAATAACATTAATTATAAAAGAATAATGGAAAAAATAGTAAGTAAAAACAAAAATCAAAAAATCTAGATCACATTTGTTAAAATAAAATTTTGCCTCGCCTCATCCTTATAAAAGAAACATCATTCACTACAATAATTTTAGGCTTTGCGACGATGAAATTCGTCGCTAAAGAGTAGAAATTCATTGCCAAAAGGTTTTTGCGACGAAAAAAAATCGTTGCCCAAGTCGTCCTTGTTGCCCCGTTGCGATAGGTTTTTGGTGACACAATCCTGTTTTTGTTGCCAAAGCTGGCTTCGGCGACGAAATCTAGGTTGTCGCCATAGCCTACTTTGGCGATGAAACCTGCATTTCAGTATTCGTGTCCAAGTGAGCAGCGAAGCCCGATTACATCCTGACGCCGTGTTTTGAGAACCTTGGCCTAGAGTAGAGGCAAGGTAGAGTTGTGGGGACCTAGAGTAGAGGCAAGCCGGCAAGAGTCACGAAAGAATTAAAATGCACGTACAGGTGACGTGCATTGCCGAGACAAGTTAGAATTCTGCATGCAAGTGAAGCTCGGTCGAGGAACGAAGAAGTTCGCCTAAGGTTCGACTAAGCCACAAAGGGTGCGAAAGGTGTATTGGGGCTAGAGTTCCTCGTAAGGCTTGCCATGGTCAAGCTTCAATCATGGCGCCGCACGGTTGAAAAATGTACGACCGTGACACTAGACATGCCTACAAAACCGACTAAGAAGAAAACAAAACTAAGAAAGAAAACTGATCTCTAAAGAAGCGACCTGGAGATCTCGAACTGAGAGTGAATTTGTCTGAAAGGGTGAAAAATGAAGACCTGAGGGGATACCTTATGTATACGATCCCAGAAGTGATCCTAGCCGTCCACGTAACTCACAACGAGCGACCACCGATCTAAGGGGTTGAAAACTGTAACCGCCGGTCAGAACGACTCGCCCAACAGTTTAAGGAACACTCCACCTCATATATCAAGTACGTAATTCTGTCTGAGAACGATCTACTATAGTTCGAGCTCATTCTAACTTGGGCGTCATAATATTTTTTTCCTGTGCAGGTCCCATTGTCGCTTGGGGTCGGACTTCGACAGCTTGCTCAATTAGCTAGTGACCGACCTGTAGATTCGGCGAAATTCTGCATCAACACCTAGTACGTGCGTACTTCAATAACTAATATATACCTTAATATTACTGACATAAACCTGAGTGTAAAATTGAAATAAACAAAAATCTAAAAATTAAGAATTCATAAATATTTTTCCATATAGGCGAAATTCAATAGAAGTTGCTCCATTTGAAAATATGACAAAATACTTAACCACCCATTACAAATATCCTAAATTCAAATGAGGCAGAGAATAGAAAAGAGAGAATTAGTCGGCTAATAAATTTTGATGTAGACTCTTTTGGAACTTCGTAGCAATCCCATCATCCTTTTTTGTCAAAACAAAATAAATATATTGTGGTTTCATTTTTGTTAGGGTTTGAAAAATCAACAAATTTGTTGAATTTAATTCCAACGTAAATGAGGTGAGGGAGGACATTAATTTCCTTGTCCAACAACGAAAATAGCATCGCCATCATTTCTCCCATTTGAATTTTCAACAAAGATTTTAAAATAAGGGTTCTTTTCATACATACATACATATATTCTACTGATTCATCTTTGACTGATTCATATTTGGATTTATTATTTCAATTTCCTCCGACTCAATTATTATTAAAATACGGTTGAAAACCTTGACAATTAATACCCATATATTTCGTAAAGGAAGCGGTATATCTCCAATCAAGAGATTGTACGTGTTGTACTAAAAAAAATTATCATTTATTTTCACTATGATTATCATGGTAGTGGTTTCCCATTATTTCTCTTGCTTTGATCTTTTGAGTTATCAGATTTACAGGATGAGGAGTAGAGTCACCACTCATCTAACTTCTCTTAAGCACTCTCTCAAAGAGTCATGGTCGGATGTAGAGAAGAGAAGTTTACAACATATTAATTATTAAGATTAAAAAAAATTTCATAACCACTCGATAGGAATCCTACCATTAATCTATCGCATGTATCGACGGGGGTGAGAAAATTTAAGAAGCTTAATTCACATTACATCTTCAAATTAGGCTAGCTAATGCACAAGTAGCTAATGCACAAGAAGAGAAAAGATTTTTTAGCGCAAGTTTTTTTACAATGTTACAAGTCAATAAGAGAATGATGAGAAGATAGCATGAAAAAAGTTGTGGTTGGGGGAAGAATCAAAATGTGCCCATTTGTGAATAGGTACCTATCTAGATTGCACCTCTTGAGAGTTTGTGATATCAAACGTTCTCTCATCAAACCAAGTGAGTGCTTAAGACAATTTGGAGCATTTCTACATTTTTTTGTTAGCATTTAGACTTCTCAATTGATGCTCAATTGAGTTTTCATTTCCTAGGTCTTATTTTATTCCATTTGCATTTAATAGTTGTTTTTAAGACTTTTGGTCTGTGGTATTTTGACATCCCTTTGGCATTTTTAAATGCCTGTAACACTCTAAAATGGGTAGAATATCATTAATCACAAAATTTTGTTTCTTAAACCCCCTTTGATATTGTTTTCTTTTCAAATATCACTTTAGGTTTGAAGTTTAATAAATTCATTTGAATTATTCTCAACCAAGCTAATCACAGAGTGAATTGTGTATTAGGATCTAGTAATAAACATTATACATTCAAGTTGGGTCTAAAAGTTATCCATCCTCTAAGCTCTTGGTTGGAGTCCTTTCTTATGTTAGCCATATTTGTAAATGTTTGCAAAGACGAACTTCTAATTTTGTAAATCTGGCATCTTTTGTGTCACCCCTCCTTAATCATATAAATTGTTACAATCATATCTCCGAACTTTTAGTTAGATTAATCACCACCTTAAACTTACGAAGCATTGTCAAATTTAAACCCTTAAATATTGAAAAATACACAAACCAGTCAATAATATGAATATTGACCTCTAAAATTCAAGGAAATATAACAAGAGTTCTGCCTAAAAGATTTTTGTCTGATCACCGGTCTAAATTGTGATAATTACTACAAATTCGATAAGATTCACTGGAAAAAGGAAATAATATTATTCACATTAGGAACATATATTAATACCATGAATCAATTGATAAAAGGTCTATTATTATAACAATTTTTAGCATTGTTTCTGAAAATTATGTAATCATTCTAAAAATTATAAATTTATCAATATGTACTTTTCATTTTCATACTAAGTATATTAGTTAACTCATATACAGGTATATGAAGTACATAATATAAGGTATATCAGCTATAGTACATCAAGGTTTATCTATCGTTTGTAGTACATCAAGTATATTCAATTGACCGATGTATCTTATATGAACTATATAAGTAATATGATATCATTTACCATTGGATATACTTCCCAAATTTCTTTCCCTATGGGAAGTAACTCATTTTTCCTTCTTTAGTCAAATGCTACTACAGAGGTTGATAGGAAGCAATAAGTCAGCAATAAGTCAATCTTTGTCGGGCTCTTTCTTTCACTACTAATCGAAAGAAGTTTCAACTCGAATGTACTCGAATGCTTAAGTTAGAACTCAACTTCGAAGCAAATAGGTATGTGGAGCAGTAAGAGTAAGATGACAGTAATCTCGAGGGCAAGAGGTGTGTGTTGATGAGGTATTGAACTTTAGACCTCCAAAAGAGGAGCATGATACCTTAATCGTTGAGCTATGCTCATGTTGACCATTCTTACAGGTTAAAAAACACTTTTTTTACTATTTTAATTTACATAATGATTTAGATGTAACAATTTAAAAGATATAAATCTCTATATGTGGTTTAAAATTTGTGACAATTTAACTTATGAACTATAATATCTATCAATCTAGATCCTTGCACTTTTAAGTTTGTAAAGATTTTAGTCCTTAACCTAAAAAAAATCCATCAATCGAAGTGTAAACATTAACTATAGTTTTAAAACACATTTGATCTTTAGTAATAAACTCCTAAACATTATTTTCACTAACCTACATCGTTTTTAAACTTTAACTAACACACTGACTACATCTTTTTACATTTGAAAAGGTACAGAAACAAAATTTGCTTGATATAAATTAGTTTCACTTTTCTATGTTTTTTTTTTTGAAACATTTTAAAGGTCTATTTTTAAATCTTTAATTAGTTCATTTAGAAACAAAATGTTTAGTTAAAATTATATTAGAATCTCCGTGGAAAATTAAAAATTGGAGTCCATTTATTACAATTGGAGACACATTTCCATTGTTTGGTGAAGAAATTAATGCCCCTCAACCAATTACAATGGTATTAAATTCAAAGAGTTCATATACTTTCTTCAAACGCAAAAGGATGATAATGGCATCGATATATCAAGTCACCATCTTCTTCCTTCTGTTTCTCTACAATTCTGATCTTGTGATCTCTCATCATCTATGCGATCCAAAAGAAAGAATGGCCTTATTGGAGTTCAACAAAGCCTTCTCCTTGAATGAATCTGCATCAAGTAGTTGCAGCCAGCAATCTTATCCAAAGACAGCGACATGGAACCCGACCGAGGATTGTTGTTCGTGGGATGGTGTGAAATGTGACGAGGAAGGAGAAGGCCATGTTGTCGGGCTTGACATCAGCTGCAGTTGGCTTGAGGGAACTCTTCATCCCAACAGCTCCCTTTTTGCCCTCTCTTACCTTCGAAGCTTGAATCTTTCTCGTAATTTTTTCCTTTTATCTCCATTTTCGCCTCAATTTGGAACGTTTAAAAACTTGAGGGTTTTGGATCTTTCCTCATCTTTCTTCCTTGGAGACGTTCCATTAGAAATTTCACAGTTGTCTAATCTTGTTTCTCTCGATCTTTCTGGGAATCTCCTTAGTTTCTCAAACGTAGTTATGAATCAGCTTGTTAAAAACTTGACCAATCTAAGAGATTTTGCACTTGATAATATATATCTCTCAAGCATCAATCCCTCTTCATTAAAGAACTTCTCCATCTCTTTAGCTTCTCTTCGTCTTTCTTCGAGTGGGTTGAGTGGGAATTTTCCAGATTACATTTTTAGCTTTCCTAATTTGCGTGTGCTGCAACTTGATTATAATTATGGACTGAATGGCCATTTGCCTATGTCTAATTGGAGTAAATCTCTTGAAATTCTGAGTCTTGTTTCAACTAATTTTTCAGGAGAGATTCCTAACTCCATTGGTAATGCCAAGTCCTTGAAATCTATAAACTTTAGTTCATGCAAGTTCATTGGTGAAATTCCAAACTCAATAGGAAATCTTACACAGCTCAATACCATTGATCTCTTTGCAAATAAGTTAACTGGTGGAATTCCAGAATCAATAGGAAACCTTAAACAGCTCAATACCATTGATCTCTCTGTAAATAAGTTCAATGGTCAGCTGTCCAATTCATGGAATAACCTTCAAAAGTTGACCAATTTCAAAATCCACATGAATTCTTTCATGGGTCAGCTACCAGATTCTCTTTTCAACCTCACCCAGCTCTCCAGCTTGACTACTTCATATAATTTATTTTCAGGTCCTTTACCCACAAATGTTTCTGCAGATAGGCTTTCAAATCTTGTTCATTTGAATTTGGAAAGTAACTCACTCATTGGTGTCATACCCTCTTGGCTATTTTCATTGCCTCACTTAAACTTCTTGGATCTCTCTGATAATCATTTCACTGGATTTGTAAAGGATTTTAGATCCCACTCACTAGAGTTTCTTGATTTAAGCAAAAACAAATTGCAAGGTGGAATCTTTGAGTCTATTTATAGACAAGTGAATCTTACATCTTTGGCATTGGGGTCCAATAATTTTAGTGGGGTTCTGAATTTAGACATGTTGTTGAGAATTCAAAGTCTAAAATCGCTTGACATTTCCAACAATCACCAGCTTTCGATACACTCTACCAATGTTAGCTCGATGAATCTTGTTCACATTGAAATGGGTTCCCACAAATTAGCAAAATTTCCCTACTTTTTGAGATATCAAAAGAACTTGAACTATCTAGACCTTTCGGATAGTAAAATTCAAGGGGAAATTCCCAAGTGGTTTTCTGAACTGGGTGGTTTGAATCACATCAATCTTTCTCATAACTTTTTGTCCTCAGGAATAGATGTTCTCCTCACTTTGCCTAATTTAACCAATATCTATCTTGATTTCAACTTGTTCAAATTGCCCATTCCAATGCTGCCACCATCATTGAACCAATTTACAGCTTCAAATAATCAACTTAGTGGAAACATTCATCCTTCAATCTGCCAAGCCACTGAGCTTAATTTCTTAGATTTGTCCAATAATTGCTTGAGTGGTGCAATCCCATCTTGTATGTTCAACATGACTCTTCTGATGTTGTTGGAACTGAAAAGGAACAATTTTTCTGGTCCTATTCCCATCCCACCACCATGGATGTTGATCTACACTGCTTCAGAAAATCAGTTCAGTGGAGAAATCCCTTCTTCAATTTGCCAAGCAACTTTTCTTGCTATCCTTAGTCTATCTAATAATCGTTTGAGTGGTGCAATTCCACCATGTCTAGCAAACTTGACTTCTCTTACAGTGTTGGATCTGAAAAAGAACAATTTTTCTGGTACTATTCCAACAAATTTTCCACCAGCAAGTCAATTGAGGAGCATTGATTTGAACGACAACCAAATAGAAGGAGAATTGCCACGGTCGTTGTTGAACTGTGAGAATCTTACAGTTTTGGATCTTGGGAACAACAAGATAACAGGTTATGTTAGTCACTTATAAACTCAAAAATTTAATTCGATAGTTTAGCATAAATTTAATCTTTTAATCATATTCTTAGCACATCTGCCCCTCGTGGACTTGATAAAATTAGCACCAGAATTTACAAGTAATTATCAATATTAATCTAAATGACATCAATTTTTACACTTTTATTGATATTTGTAACAGGGTACTTTCCCCATTGGTTAGAAGCTGCTTCTAGTTTGCGAGTTCTTATTCTGCGGTCCAATCGATTTTATGGTCATATCAACAACTCCATGAACAGATACTCATTTCAAAATTTACGAATCATTGATCTCTCGCTCAATCATTTCACTGGGCCGTTGCCATCAAAGTTGTTTATAAACTTGAGAGCCATGATTATGAAGGAAGTTGAAGTGGGAAACCAAAAACCCGACTCTTCAATTGAATCTGACATACTCCCTTACTATCAGGACTCAGTGGTGGTATCACTGAAAGGGTTAGAGCTAAAGTTGGAGAGAATTCTATTGATATTAAAAGCCATTGATTTGTCAAGAAATGATTTCAATGGAGAAATACCAAAGTCGATTGGGATTCTCATGTCTCTAAAAGGTCTCAACCTTTCACACAATAAGCTTACAGGTGGGATTCCTACGTCGTTTGGGAATCTGAACAATCTCGAATGGTTAGATCTTTCTACCAATAGACTGTTTGGTAACATTCCTCCTCAGTTGGTTGCTCTTACATTTCTCTCCTTTTTGAATCTCTCACAAAACAAGTTGTCGGGAGTAATTCCTCAAGGGAAGCAATTTGCTACTTTCGAGAGTTCTTCCTACATTGGAAACATCGGACTCTGTGGGTTTCCTCTACCAAATTGTGATTCGAAAAAGGACCATGATTCTCAAGTGCTAGATGAAGAAGATGACATTTTTGAAAAAGGGTTTTGGTGGAGAGTTGTGTTCATGGGGTATGGATGTGGAATTGTATTTGGAATTTTTGTTGGGTATGTTGTTTTTCGAATTGGAAAACCTTTGTGGATTGTGGCCATGGTTGAAGGCAAAAGAGGTTCAAACAGATCACAGAGGCCAAAGAGGAGGAATTGCTGGCCCAAGAAAAGAAATGACTAGATCAGGTGTGTTTCATGATCAATTAATATAGTTGTACAAAATTTCATTTTTTTCTCAAATTATATGTATTTCATAGTTAAGAATGAATGATACTGTCGTGAAATATCTAGATGGATTTGGATATGTCTTTTTGGATAGAAAAGCATGTCTTTTTTAATTTATATGGTAGAATAATATATTAAACAATCATTTACCAATCATTTATTAACTTAAATAATAAACAATATTAAGTGTAGTATATTTTTCACGATTCTTCTTGCCTGGTAGCTGATGCTGGTAAACATCCTTCCTATTTCTGGAGAAGTTTTCTTTGGGGACGAGAGTTGCTGCTGAAAGGTCTTCGATGGAGGGTTGGAGATTGGAGGTCTATCAAGCTTTTGTGGATTATTGGCTCAAAATTATATTCTCAGTTCAAAATTTCCTCCTCTTCTTCTAACGAAGCAAGTAGGAAGAAATTTTGGCAGAAGATCTGGAAGTTGAAGATCCCTCCCAAGATAAAAATTTTCATATGGTGAGTTTTGCACAACATAATCCCTACCAGATGCAATCTTAAATCTAGTGGCTTGTCGGTCCCTTTGCATTGCCCTATGGTTATTCTCCTCTTCATGCTGAGATTGGGGTTATCCGATCGAGAAGCTCTTCTGTTGGCCGAATGAATGGGGATTCAAAATCTGGTTATCTTTATTGGATTGTCTTGAAGCGATTCATCTGGTGTTGGGTTCTGAAGTAGCCCTTTCAATTTTACCCATAGTGGTCTTTTGCTTTAATAAAGTTGTTGCTGTTTAAAAAAAATTTAATTAAACAAAATCTTTTTATTTTGTACGATAAAATTATTGATCAACATAAATCAATAATTAAATTTAGATATTAATTAACTATAATGAGGAGAAATCAATTATTAATCACTACGAAAATTAAGACTTTTCTTAACCTTACGAAATGTTGGGAGAAGATAGAAAAACTTGGGAAGTCGTTCTCCCGACGAAAAGTTTTCCTTGGAAAAACGTCGGGAGAAGTCCGTTGGGATAGGAAACTGCTGACAGTTATTCCAAAAATCGTCAATAGAAATTCTTTGTTTTGACATTGATAAGTTATTTTAGGATCAGTAATTTGGGGGTGTTTTAAAGTTATTTTATAGTTTTATGGAAATTGCCTTTGGACTGTTTAATTGGCTTGAATGGAAGAAGAAGAGAAAAATAGCAAATCATTAAGCAACGTGAGCCAAAACTCCAACATGTTGGGCACCTAGAGCGCCTAATTAAACTGGAAAACAGAATGTTGGACGCATAGGCATTACGAAGTTGAAGCGAAGTTTTTCTAAAAGCACGCGTTTGGGTGCCCAGACACCAGAATCTATTTAAAAATTTCTTTTAATCCTAGCCGCAAAGAAGAGAAAAGAAGGAAATTTTAGGTCAAAAGTCATTGGAGAGAAGAGTCGGAGATTTTGAGAGAAGCGTAATGAATATAAAGAACGGACACTCCATAGGTCGCCAACTGGATTTGTTTTCTCTCTCTTTTTTCCTTGAGCTTCCTTCAATGTTGTTGATTAATATTTTCTCTTCGGATTCAAACCATGAGCTAAATAGCATTTCCTAGGACATCGATGTAGCCTTTATCAAATTTACTCTTCCATGTTCTTTATTTAATTTCTCTCCTAAACATGTTGGTTGTGAGAACTTTTTCTGTTCTTAACACATTGTTTAGATTTGGTCACTTTTCACAATGATTGTGTCATAAATCGGAGTTTAGAAACAAGATTATTGACTAGACTTGAATAACGATCTCCCTAATTAAAGCAAGAGATATAGATATTCTTATAAATATTATATATTGTGCAAAATACACCAATAACCATGGCTTCTTTTATCAAACAATATTAATCAACATCCAAAAAATCTATCAAGCAATAATTAAACTAAATCAAGTAAAGAGGGGAAGAGAAGACGACACCAAAATTTATAGTGGTTCGACCTGTGGTCTACATCCACTGTGCATGGTGAGAGCAAAACTTCTATTAGATTCAATATTCATGAACAATACAAATGGAAGAGTGAGAACAAACCCAAACTATCGAACAAAACGACCCGTCGAAGAAGATGAAAACAATGGAGAAAATACAAGGAGAATGCTCTTGTATTTTCACCTTTCGGTTGCTACGTACTTCGAGAAGAAGAAAAATTAATGCTGCTGTATTTTTTCTTTGAAGAAGAAAAATTCTACAGTCCCTCAATCGTACGGCAAGAAGGGTGCAAAAGTTAGGGCCGCACACCAATGTAATAAAGTAGCCACATAAATAGGCTTAAACAAAAACTAAAGGCCCAACTCATACTTTCTTAATAAACTAAAGAGATATGCTTCAGTCACAAAAACAATAAATCATCTCTTGAATCAAGTATATCCTCCAATAAGCAAACCACAATCTTGAACTCAACCCTACACTTTGACATCATCGTAAATAAACAACATTAGCCAATACCTACATTAAGTGGTCATAGAAAAGTTTAAATTTTACACCTGGTAGAGACTTTGTAAATATATGACAATATTATTTTTCAGATGCAATTTTCTAAAGCTCCATTGTCTGCTTGCTTACTTCATCTCTCAAGAAATGAAACTTTACGTCAACATGTTTTGTTCGGTCATGGTATAATGAATTTTTCGAAAGTGTATGAGCACTTTTACTATCACAGTGTATAATAGGTTTTGCTATCTCCCAACGTGTCCGATACTAGCCCTTTCAACCAAATTGCTTCCTTAACTGATTCAAATAATGCTATATACTCTGACTCGGTGGTAGATAACGCCATTACAGATCGAAGTGAAGATCTCTAATTTATTGTATTGCCAAATACCTTAAACACAAAACCAGTTGTAGATTTTCTTTTATCTATGTCGGGCGCAAAGTCAGCATCAAGAAAACTTTCTAAACACTGAGCATTAGAATGACCAATTGTGTAAATTATACCATAAACTTTAATACCTTTTACATGTCTGATAACCTATTTTACAGCTTCCCAATGTGGTTTATCTGGACAACTCATAAACCGACTAACAACACTCATTGCATAGGCTAAATCTGGATGAGTACATGTCAGTCCGTACATTAAACAACCTACTCTGCATTAGAGTAAGGTACCTTGACCATACCTGCAAGTTCTGTATCTGCCTTTGGAGACCGAAGCTTTGACAATTTGAAATAAGGGATTAAAGGGACGGTCATTGATTTTGCTACATCAAGTTGAAACCTCTTGATTACACTATCTAGGTAACCCTATCGTGTAATTATTGTTGGGTTTGTAAGGAATGCAAACAAAGTCCCACATTGGCTAGGGAAGTGAATGATCATGGGTATATAAGAGAGGACAATTATCTCTATTGGTATGAGGCCTTTTTGGGTTAAACCAAAAGCAAAGTCGTGAGGGCTATACCCAAAGTCGACAATATCATACCATTGTGGAGATACTCGGGGTACTTGGGGGGTACTGTTGTCCTTAACAAGTTGTATTAGAGCCATAGAAATCTATCTTTGTTCGAGGGGAGGAGATTGAGAGCCTATCATAGTCGGGTGAACTGATCTATGTTCAACCTCTTACACCATTGCCTCAAAGATTGCTTAAGCCCATAAAAAAACTTTTTCAATCTACAAATCAAATGTTGTTCTCCTTGAACAACGAAACCTGGGGGTTGATACATATAAATTTCTTCCTCTAACTCTCTATGCAAAAAAGTCGTTGTCACATCCACCTGCTCCAATTCATGATTAAAATGAGCAACTAAAGACAACAAAATACGAATTCAAGAATGTCTTACAATAGAAGAATAGACCTCATTATAGTCAATTCCATATTCTTGAGTAAAACCCCTTGCAACTAACCTAGCTTTGTATCTATGTTTGTTTTCACCACTAATACTAGGTTTTACTTTAAACAACCATTTGCAATCAACAAGCTTGTGATCTTGTGGTTTTTCTGCAAGCACCCAAGTCTCACTTTTAATCAATGAGGTTATTTCTTCATTCACAGCAATTAACCATTGATCACTTACTTTAGACTGCATTGTTTCATCAAAGTTCAAAGGTTCATGACTTAACGAGATTTCACCATAGTTTAAGACATAAGCTATATCATTTCCCTATTACTACATAACTTGCTTCATCATATCTTGCTGGTTGTCTAACAACCTTTCTCTGTCCATATCTAGCCAACTGGTAGTCTGACCCTCGAGGTTATAAATGGATAGTTTCGACATTTACAATTTCAACTTTTTCCTCAAGTAATTCACCAGTCAACTGATCATCAACCATGGCAGCTTCATTACTAAAAACAGATTGATCTTATGGTCTAACAATATGTGAGTTTTCTAATTCAATCTCAAACGAGTTTGAAGACGCACTATCTAGTGATTTCTAGTAACTCACACTACCTGAAAACTCCCAAGGCATGTCAAATTCATCAAATTTCACATCTCTACTAATAATACATCGCCTTTGACGACCGGGTTCAAATAGCCATAGCTTATAATCCTTCACCTTAGATGAATAACCAAGGAAGATACACTTCCTTGCGCTTGGCACTAGCTTGTCTTGTTTAACATGTGCATATGTATCACATCCTAATACCCTAAAATGACTAAGAGTTGGAGGCTTACTTGACCAAACTTCTTGGGGAGTTTTTATATTCAAGGCAATTGAAGGACTCTTATTTATGAGATATGCTACTTTCGAAATTGCTTCACCCCAAAACATATTTTTAGGAAGCTTTGCATTTGAGGAAGCTTTGCATTTGCTAGTATACATCTCACCCCCTCAGCAAAGTACGATTGAATCGTTCTGCAAGACTGTTCTGTTGTAGTGGGTAAGGAACTGTGTGATGTCGCTTAATTCCGGCTTCTTTACACAAAGTTACAAAGCTGTCATTTATATGCTCCAGACCATTATCTGTTCTCAAAACCTTAATTCTTTTCCCAATTTGATTTTCTACCATAATTTCCAATGTCTGAAGGTTTCAAAAGTATCACTCTTGTTCTTCAAAGTAAACGCCCACAACTTCCTCGAGAAATCATCAACAATACTCATAAAGTATTTCGCTCCTCCAATGATTGGAACCCTCGCTAGTCCCCACAAGTTCGAATGGACATAGTCTAAAATTCTTTTGGATAACTCTTTGCTCTTAGATAATTTTACCCTAGTAGATTTTCTAAAAGTACAATGCTCACTAAAAGGTCATTCTGAAGGCTTGAACTTACCAAACAAACCTTGTTTTTGTAATTCATTTAAGCCTATTTGACAGACATGAGCTAATCTATTATGTCAAAGGACAGTTTCTTTATCACCATGTCCTAAAACAACATTTGCACAATGAGCGACAGCTGAGGTTCCATTTAAAACATACAAGTCATTTCTAAGAGTACCTTTCATTTTTAGAAGTGAACTTTTATAGATCTTAAGTGCACCTCCCTCTAACTTGTAATTAAAACATTATTTATCAAGTTGTCTAAGAGAGATCAAATTTCTCTTCAAATCTGGAATAAAGCGAATAGCAGACAGATTCTTCTTCATTCCATCATAAAGTTTTAACTTGATTGATCATATATCCTTTACAAGACAATGTTAATTATTGCCCATAAAAAATCTTGCTAATTTCAAGTTTCTTAAAATTTTGGAAGCAATGTCTATGAGGTGTCATATGATAGGAACATCTGGAATCTATCCACTTATCATTAACTGCATTCTCAGACAAAGCTAACACTTTTGCTAGTTTATAACCTTCATGTAC
>NW_019104522.1:69281-95074 GCF_001995035.1 Momordica charantia | reverse complement strand
TTGAAGCAATATTGGATCAAATGCCCTTCCTTATTGCAATAGTAGCATTTTCTATTATCTTTATCTTTAGATTTAGATCTATGCTTAGTGTTTTTTACACGAGATTTTCTTTTAGACTATGATCTCCCTCTAACCATTAGCATTTCAGCATCCTTTTTCTCATGTTCGATTTCAAAGTTTTTGGATCTCAAAGCATCTAAAATAGTGGCTAAGGTTAAAGAATCTCTACCATGTTTTATTGTAAACTTTACTTCCTTATAGCTTTACGGTAATGAATTTGGATAATAATAACTTAGTTTCATTATCTAATTTTTCTCGTGTATTTTCTAAGTCCACACATATCTTGTTGAAATTATCTAGGTTTTCCTTCAAGTATTTTGATGGTTGCATTCTAAATCCAAAAAACCTTTTCTTTAAGTAAATTTTATTTCACAAAGATTTACTTAAATGAGGTGATTCCAACTTGTCCCATAATTTATTTGCTTTTTCGATGTCACTAACTTGTCGAAGCATAGTATCAGAAAGGTGAAGAATCATTATGCTATAGGCTATATCTTCCATCTCAACTTTTTTTTTTTGTTTATCTTTGCCCACCATGTTTCTTATTTATCTAAAATTTTTGCCACTTTTTGTTGAACTAAAAGAGCTTTAGGCTTTTTGTCCGAATTTTGACGACATAATTTTAGGATTTTTTCAATAGCCACACATAAATTTTAGGCTAACCAACAAATAGAAAAAATTCATAACAGAACAACAAAAATAATTACTATTAAGCCAAACAGAAAATTCAGAATAGTCGAAGCCTACAGGAAAATCCAGAACAACCCAAAAATAATAATTAATCAGCCAAAAAAAAAGTTCAAAACAACCAGAAACCTTAAATACAACCCAAAAATTATTTTTATTTAGCCAAGTAGAAATTTCAGACCAAATCGACTAATCATACAATTTCAGAATAGTCCAAATGCTTGAACGGAAGCTTACAAAATAAAAAACTGAATAGTCTATAACTGGTACGATTTACCTGTAGCTTTGATACCATTTGTTGTGCAAAATACGCTAATAACCACTGCATCTTTTATCAAACGATATTAACCAATGTCCAAAATATCAACCAATCAGTATTAAAACTAAATTAAGTAAAGAGGGAAAGAGAAAAGACGACACCAAACTTTATAGATGTTGGATCAATATGGTCTACATCCACTGTGCAATATGAGAGCAAAACTTCTATTAGCTTCAATATCCAAGAAGAATACAAATGGAAGAGAGAAAGAATAAACCCAAACTATCAAGCAGAACAACCTGTTGAAGAAGATGAAAACTATGGACAAAATACAAGAACAAAACTCCTATATTTTTCCCTTCGGCTGCTATGTAATCCGAGAAAGAAGAAAAACTGTTATTGCTGTATTTTTTCTTTGAAGAAGAAAAATTATGCACTCTCCCTCAATCTCAGGGCAAGAATGGTGCAAAAATTAGGGCTATACACCAACGTAATGAAGTAGCCACACAAAAAATAAAAAATAAAAAACTAAAGGCCCAACTCATACTTCTTTAGTTAGTAAACCAAAGAGATATGCTTGAGTCAAAAAACAACATTATAGCATTGCCTTTTTTTGGGTTATACATGATTAATTATTTGAATTGTAAAAGTAGTCATAGAGATATAGATACTCTAATTTTTGAAGAAAATCGTTATTACTTGAGAAAGAATATCGAGACAATAAGGTAGAATCCGCCAACAACCTTGATTTAGAAAGTTTTGATTAAAGTTGTAGGAAGAGTTAAAAGTCGATATCGGTGAAATCAAGCTCTAGAGTTTTTTTAGAATTTTATTTATTTACTTCACCACCATTAAACTTTTGGTGTTTAGATAAAACTAATGTAGAGAGTTCGGTAATTATTCATTCCTCGTGGAGACAATACTCTATTCATTTCTATATTACTTGTGACGATTCGTACACTTGCAAAATCGAACAACAAGTTTTTGACACCGTTACTAGGGAATGAGATTTTTACTAATGTCGAAATTGAAAGCTTTGGTATTAATTTGAACTTTCTTTAGTTGTTKACTAATTCATTTTTTTTGTTTCATATAGAAATTGGAGCAAGTGCATGCAAAAATTTGGAAGCAGCAGTCTATTTCTTATTGACCTTGAAATCAAGCGCACTTGTTGAAGAAATAGAAAAGAAAAGAAAGAGCACGTTGCACAAGAAAGTGAGAGAATAGTAGAAGGCGGAAAAAATGAGAATCGAATCTTGAAGGATTATGTGTTGTCAAATGTAACTGAGATCAATTCAGCTATTCGAAGGCTTAAAATTCAAGCGAACAATTTTGAGATCAAGCCAGCTACACTTCAGATGATCCAGACTTCAGTACAATTTTTTGGATTACCCCATGAAGATCCTAATACTCACATATCTAATTTTTTGGAGATTTGTGGCAGATTCAAATACAATGGAATGACAGATGATGCAATCAAATTAAGGCTCTTTCCCTTCTCTCGATCGAGCTAAACAATGGTTGAAGTCCTTGTCAACAGATTCAATTCAGACATGGAATGGTTTGGCTAAAAAATTCCTTGCTAAGTTCTTTCCCACCTTGTAAGTCTACTAAGATTCAAGTTGGGATTAACAACTTTGTGCAATTTGAGGGAGCGACACTTTATGAAGTATGGGAAAGATACAAGGAGCTTCTAAGGAAGTGCATTCATCATGAGTCACCTAAATGGATGCAAGTACAGAATTGTTATGATGGGTTGGATGATGGAACTGTTGCAAAATTTAAGTAAATTCCAATTTATCATCATTCTAAAATTAGAGCCATATATTAATCATAGAGTTTCCCATAATCCTGTAAACGTTAATGAGCTGATTTCTACTCAGCAAGCCACACCACTAAATGAGAAGTCTTGGACCCATAATCAAGACCACTTAATATACCCATTAAATAGTCCAAATACAATTTCTCTTAAATTTGTTACCAATATATGAATTAATTATTAAATTAATTCCAACACGAACAAGAACTATGATTGATGCAAGATCTGGAGGAGGGGTATTCATGAGTAAAACTAAAGTTGGAGTACATGAGTTGTTGGAAGAAATGACCATGGACAATGCCATAGTGAAAGGTCAACTCAAAAAGACCGAGGCAATAAATGAGGTGGATGCTATCAAATTTCTCTAAAAGCTTGAATTAATATAACTGTCAAATGAATGGATTGTTGTATATATAAATATTTTATAAATTATTATACCCACCCCAATTTCTCTAAAAGCTTTCCCCTAAACTATCGTCTTGATCCCTATAATTTATATAATTTCTAAATTGGTATTTAAAATTTAAAAAGTTCTATCATATTCTTTCAATTAGTTTAATTTTAATAAGTTCCAAACTCTATCCTATTAAAATTTGTGTCATGAATTAACGAAGTAATGACATAATTTGTCTTCTCATCGATTAATATTCATGTATAGTTAATGGTTAATGACATATACAGAAGATAATAGGACTACATTATACATCACTGACTTAAATTAGATTAGGAACTAAAAGTTTTTTTTAGTATACGGTGAAGATTTAAACTCATGACGTCCTAATCAAAGATAAGTGTTGTAACCAGTTGAGCTACTATAATTAAAGATACTTAGTAGCTCGGAGGAAAGTAGAAAACAAATGAGGTAACTCCATCATTTAATAGTCGTAACAAATGAATCTGAAGTTACTGAAATCAAGTAGAGTTAAAATGAAATTTATTTTAAAATTTGAAGACATAATTATGTAGGTAAAATCTGAACGTAACTCAAGCGGTTAAGACATATATCTTTAATCAAGTAGTTGGAAGTTTGTATCCTCGCTAAAGACTATATATTATGATGATAAGTTTTATTGACCAATAACATATTTTTACGAAAACTTACTTTCGTGTAAAAAAAGGCAACAAAAATATAATTTAAAAAGTTAGGATGCTTCATCCTGATATTTTTAGACTCATATACTAAAGTGAGGATAAAGATAGATCCTCTTATCTCCACATAGAGAATCTATCAAGATAACAAATAACATGGTATTTTCCTTTATTCAAATTGGCTTATTATTAAATATGATGTTTGCTCAAACAGTTAAATAATAATTTTAACGAGAAAAATTTATCAGTATAAAATTGAAAGTTCAGAGACGTTAGTCAATTGTTTTTTAAATTTATAGACTAAATAAACAAAAACTAATTAAATTTGTAACGTTTCATTTTATTTTTATTGTTGTTTTGTGTATCCTTTTTTAATGTTTGAAAAAGAAAAGTAGAGATAGTATCAATATTTATCAAATATGTGTTTGGTAAAGAGAAACGTATTTGGTAACAATTTTTTTTAATTTGTTTTCTTTATTCTTCTCTCAATTTTTAAATTAACAAATTAAAATTTTACCTAATAATTAATTTTTTAAAGAAACAAAATTATTGTGTTTTATTAAATTTTTAAATATTAATACATTTTAAAAGTAAAATTAACAAAATAGTAATTTTATTTATGTTTTGGAAAAAAAAAGAAATAGAAAAAGAAATTCAAAATTTGTGTACAAATTTAAGATTTTTTTTCTTAATGACAACTTAGATAATAAAACTATTATTAAATGCATTTGTTTTTCAAAAGAAGCTGAAAACAAAAACTATTTAAAAACGAAGAACAAGAACGTTAGACCCGTTTGACAACCATTCCTATTTCTTGTTTTTTATTTCATTTTTCTAATCAAGAAAAATGGAACTATATTTGGTGACTATTTCTTGTTTCATGTTTTTTTTTAATTGACAAAAAGAAATAGAAACATATTTGATAACTATTTCTTGTTCTCTGAAATTTTAGATTAACAAAAGTAAAAGTTTATGAAATTAATTTTTCATATAAAATATTCATATTTTTATATATATTTTGGAAAATATTGGAAACAGGAATCAGAAACAACATATTAAGGTTCATGAGGTTCGATCTCAAAATCAATTGGTAATGAGGAGAGTAGTCCATCTATATTATAAACCTATGCAAGGTCTATTTTATTTTCCATGTGGGATCCTTAATATGGCCCTTCAAGATCGTAGCTTTTTTGGCTCATCGATCTTGGTCTGATCCCATTTTTTGGACCGGATACTCGTGTGAGCTTGTTGGGCTCTTATATCATATTAAGGATGAATAAACCACCACTCAACCCAAAAGCTTAATCTGGGTTTGGTAAATTTAATTCATTTATGGATATCTAACCTGAGCCAAAAGAGCTACGATTTTGAGGGGCATGTTAAAGATTCCACATTGAAAAGAAAATGGACCTAACAAGCTAGGTTTATAATAGACATGAACTACTCCTTTCTTTGTAAATTGGTTTTGAGATGGAACCCAATGAATATTAATATGGCATCAGAGCCCAAAAGCTCAAACGAGCATCCGGTCCAAAAATGAGATCCGGTTAAGATCGATGAGCCAAAATAACCACTATCTTGAAGGGCATGTTAAGGATCTCACATTGAAAAGATAAGAGACCTAACTATGATTTATAATGTAGGTGGAGTACTCAGTCAATTGGTTTTGAGATGGAACCCATGAATATTAGTACAATAAATTTGTTGTTTCCAAAATTTCTATATAGTTTTAGAAATAAAATTTATTAAAAATGAGAAATGAGAATTGAAAAGAGTTACCAAGCATTGATTCTCATTTTATTATTACTCTAAAATACACCCTTTTAACTTTAATTTTCTTCACTCCAATGCAACTTTGAGTTACTGTATACGTAAATAAGAGTGAGAATTAATGGTTGATTAGTGGTATTTATAGGATTCTAACATGTCATAATTAAATACACAAAATTAAATTTGAAATCAAATAACTCTCCTCTGTATTTAACAGAGAAATCTATGAATTCCATTAAATTTAATCAAATACATAAAAACTTATATACTTATTAAATATAAAACGGTACAGCAATTTTCTTAAAAGAAATATCACTAAAAATTTAGAAATTTATTTTAGATAATAATATTATTGTAAAATTTATTTTTAGTTTATGATTTTATTTGCTTATATAATTAACATTAGAAATGTGGAGTTGAGAACTTTTTTTTTTTTGAATACAACGAATGGGTTGGGTCAGAAATAAGTGTCCATTATCGCTGATCTAAGCTTACGTTAGCTTGGAGTTGGAGAACTCGAATGCGCGACTTATACATACTAAATAATAGTTGTAATCATGTATAATTTATTAACTATTAACTACTAAATGCATACACTTTTTTTTTCTATATTGGATAGACAATAAATTTTGAAGGAAAATACCTCCCATCTTAAAATATTGTATAGATACTCCATGAATTTCACCTACTATAAAAACCAGTATATATATTGTAAAGTGGGATGTGGAATCTAATTCTCCCTCTTTTTACTCTTTTTTAGTATGAATCAGAATTTTTTTCAATGATCTCTGAGTATTAAAAAAATATTCCGAAATATAGGATGAGAAATGAACCTTTCAATTTTAAAAATATAATAGCTGTCATATCCACTAAACTTAGAGACACGTTTAAACTTATAAATACAAGAAATCGTAATGAGACCAACAATAATAACAAAACTCAATTTGTATTTGAAGAAAGGAAGAGGAAGAGTAAGAAGAAAATAGAGGAAAATGGTGCAACTTCCAAGATATGTGGCACTAAAATCAAAGTACAACCACAGTTACTTGTGCCATATGAAGGAAGATCCAAAGACTCAACAATTTGATCTGCGTTATTGTGGAGATCAAGTTCTCACTTCATACACCAAGTTTGAGATAGAGCAAGCCAAATGTGACCCATCTTTGATCAATATAAGATGTTGTTACAACAACAAATATTTGGTCATCACTTGGCCTTCATTCCAAAGTTTTATCACCACAGGAGCAAGTCAGAAAGAGGAAGACAAATCAAAATGGACGTGCACCTTATTTCAAGCTATCTACGATCGCGATTACGATGCGTATCGATTTCGTCACGTGTATCTTGGTTACTATGTATACTCATGGATGTTTGATGGCCCTTATAAGAATTGCTTAGTTGCAAAACAATCATCCTTTAGTGGAGATATTTCTAATGTCCATTCAATTATTGATTGGGAATCATTACTTTCGCTGCCCAAATATGTTGCTTTTAAAGGCAATAATGGTTGCTACCTTCGTGGTTGCCGCATTGATGGTCGTCCATACCTACAATTTTCATCGAGTGATATTGGAGATCCCGCCGTTTGGATGGAGACCTTCGTCACAAAAGATGGAAGTATTCGTATAAAGTCGAATTACTTTGAAAAATTTTGGAGACGTAATTCTGATTGGATTTGGGTTGACTCCACTGACACTACATCTGAAAATTCTGACACTTTGTTTTGGCCCACCAAAGTTAAACCTAACACCATTGCTCTGCGTAACTTTGGGAACTACAAATTTGTTAAAAGACTCACTTTTGACGACAAGACAAGTTGTCTCAGTGCTGCTGTGGACACCATTGACAAATACTCACAATTAGAGGTTAGTGAGGCTGTTCTTTCCCGACAAATCTATAATGTAAACTTTCGTCTTTCCAACGCCAGGATCTATAATCAATCTGTGCTTGTGATGGCCACTGGGAACGCTACTAATAGGACACAAGTCCCCAACACTTTGAACTTGAATCTTTCATATACAGACACTAAATCTAATAGATGGAGTTCTTCGATTTCGATGAAGTTAGGTGTTAGTACAACACTTGAAGCGGGAGTTCCTCTCATTGCAGATGGAAAGGTTGAAATATCAGCTGAGTTTTCGGGATCATACGAATGGGAAACAACTAAAACGTCATCCGAGACAATCCAAACAACGTACGAGGTAACTGTTCCACCAATGACTTCTATGGTGGTTAGTTTGCTAGCAACTAAGGGCACATGTGATGTTCCTTACTCATATACACAACGTGACACTCTCATCAATGGGGATATTGTTATCAATACTATGGACGATGGCGTTTACCATGGCATCAATTGCTATAACTTCACATATGAAACTAAAACCAAACCAATGTGATGTATAATTGTAGTAATTTAATGATGATGGTAATAATAATATTTACTATATGGATGATGGTGTTTAATGTGTACCAAGTCGTTCATAACTTTGTAGATAAGTCTGTTGGGAAATAAAAAAAAATGACTGGTCCTCAAATAAAATCTATCTAACTAGGATCTAACTCGTTTTTCCTTCGGTAAGACGGAGCAGATTGCAAATTAATCAGTAATAAAAGAAATACCAAATAGGGATAGAAAAGTAAATACTAAAAAATATAGTGGTTCAGCCCAAGTCTGAGACGACGACCCATGATCTATAATGGCATCCACTATAATGGGAAGATTACAACGAGCTTCTCTTTTTGCTCTACAACGTTCTTTAGATACCACAATAATAGCTACCTAACTTCTAAGCATCACTAAAATAGTCATTCTGGAATAAAATATGAAAAATCCTACGCTAAAATCGCAAGGGCACACTGCCGACAACATTCTACCACTAACATTTCTCTTTCTCTAATGAATAATAGTTTTCTTTTTCATAGATGGAACAATTAGCACGTTTCTTAGATTTAATTAATTTTCTACTACAAGTTGATATATCATTGACAATACATCCTGAGTGATGATTCCCAGTAGCCATGAGGTGAGTGTTGATCCTTAACATATCCCTCAAGATTGTGACTTTTTTGACTCATCGATTTTAGCCGAATCTCATTTTTCGAATCGGGTGGGGATTGTTGCTTGATTTTGACTCATTGATGGAATGTAAATCAAGTTTGTTTTGGTGGAGATTGTTGCTTGATTTTTTTGCTCGAAATTATGGTTTGACTTGTTACTTGCATTTGTTTGTGAATTTGAGCATGAGTTTTCACAGTTTAGAGCAACTGACCAACACTTTTTTTTTTGTTATGCCACAAACGTATAAAGAACGTTTGAGATATATACCTTGTGGATATACTTTCTTTGCGTGGACAATAATGACACATTTTCCTTCAATTTTGTACATGTACTATCTTGTTATATTCAGGCTCTACTTAGACCTAAAAGTGTTATTAATCTTGATTTTTTTTGTTTTTTTAGTAGAACATGTTGGGGGAGGGATTTGAACTCACAGTCTCTTCGTTGGAGGTATATGCCAACTACCGTTGAGCTATGCTCGCTTTGGCATGTATAATTAATCCTCGTTAAGAAGTCGTTATTATTTCCTATTATATATTTAGTGTAACAACTATCCAAATACCATAAACTTTAAGATTCATTTTTGTCAACTGTAAAAAAAAAGGAAAAAATAATCTCTCCTTTATCGTTTGTTGAAAATTTGTCTTCATCTTTTTCTTTCTGATTTTCAATATCATCCCATTATCTTTGTGATAATTTTTTGGAACCTGAAGTTTTAGTGCGTCTATCTTCAAGTGGATGTTTTTTTTTAATTATTATTTGTTTTTGCAAATAATGCCATATAATTATTATAATATTGTTTTTCCATTGCCATTTTTCCTTGTTCCTTTAATCATGTTGCCTATTTTTTCTTTTGGACAAGATTCCATCGTTTTTTTTAATGTTAAATTTGTTAATCTTCCTTTCTGCAAGTTTAACTTGGTAGGAAAGACTTGAGGTACAAAAACTTGAAGACTTATTCAATCTTTCTTCGTGAGCTAGCTCAGAGATTATAAAATTTAGGATAAATCTTTCGACCCCTTCATTGTTGCATCAACATATGATTAAACTATAAAACAAAGTTTGGTATACAATTAGATGCTATGTTGGATGTTAGGATAAGTATGAGGTTAAATTTGTTGGTGGCAATGAGAGAACGGTATTCAGAATAAATAGAAAATATCGAGAACTCTTCTTCCATTGAGTACTTTAGTACAACTGGAGGTCTTGATGCTTACAATGGTCGAGAGAAGAAGCTCGATCAAACGGGTGATTTTCTCGCCTACTACAGATCCCATACTACCCCCCATAAACTGAAAATCCATGACCCCAATTGCTACAAGAATACCGTTTAATTTACATGTGCCTGTTTGAATAGCCTCARTTAATCCTGTGTTTCTTTGATAAAAATCAATATGATATTTATAAGTTTCCTCCTCTGAATGAAATTCAATGGGATCCAAAGAGACCATGTCTTCATCCATAGGGTCCCAAGTATCTGGAATCAATCCAACTTTCGATTCTATCTGAATACTCATTTTCAAATGTTATATATATTGTTCACAAATATTCATGTTTGATTTTAAAACTTTATTGTAATTTAATTCAAAAACAGGATGTTATGGATCTCACATTGAAAATATATACAATAGGCCTTACCAAGGTTTATTATATAAGTGAGCTACACTCTCTCATTGTCGATTGATTTTGAGATGGAATGTGTCCATGAATATTGATACAAAGAGTCCTTTAGAATGATTAAAAAGAGACATCATTTGAAAAACAACAAAGCTCAATGCATTAAAATTACTAAGCTCACAATGCATTAAAATTACTTTTAAAATGATTCACAAACAAACGAACATCGAGATTCAAACCTCCACACCCCCAATTAAGAAACGAACGCCAAATACACATGGTTTCAACAAAAGACACAACACAACCCAAAACACAGACATAACACACACGTGGAAATGAAAGCGAAGAGCGATTATTATGCATGATCATCATCATATGTCTTCAATTCTATCGTGCACACAAAAGATCCTTTTTTGGCTCTCTCGCCGAAAGCCCCTTGATGTCCTTGTTGATTGTAAGAGTTGGCTCCACGGTACATTCCATCGTGTATGGTGCTCACAACCACTCGACCATCAAGAAGAGTGTCTCGTTGAGTGTACGAAAATGGAACATCGCAGTACCCCTTGGTCGCGATTAGTCTCACTTTCACCTTCTTCTTCGATGGTATCGTAAACTTGTACACATCTTTCATCTCTCTTTCAAATGATTCAGTTTTTCCAAACGTAAACGACGTTAAAAACTCCGCCGAGAGTTCGATCTTATTCTGGATGATATTAGGAATGAGCTTGGTTTCGATGGTGGTTTTGACGCCCACCTTCAATGACAGAGTGGTACTGAAACTCGCCGTTACAGTATCTTTAAACCCCAGCGTGATTTTCCTTTGCACCTCTGTGCTACTATCGTTTTCGAAATTACGGTAAGCCTTTGTGCCGATGGTTTCGTCGTAGATTTTCGCTTCCGCAAATCGAAACTGGATATTGTATATCTCCCTTGAAAGTACCAGCTCTTCAACTACCAACTTTTTCTCGCTTGAACCCATATTGGCGGCAGAAGCATTCAAACAGCTTGTTTTGCCATCTTGAGTGAGTCTCTTGCAAAACAAGTTGTTGCCCAAATTCTTTAATGCAATCGTGTTGTCTTCAGAGTATTTGTAAGGCCAAAAGCAAGTATCGGGATTGCTCGAGCTTGCATCGGTCGAATCAGCCAAATCCAGCTCGGACTTAGCCTCCAAAACTTCCCGAAGAACTTTGACTTGATGCAAATGGTTCCATCGTCGTTCACGACGACCTCGTATCCAGCCTTATCATCTCCAATACTAGTACTGGAGAACTCTAAATACTCATGATGTTCTTGCATCGCGGCGCGGAGGTAGCAGCCATTGTCGCCTTTGAAAGCGACATGTTTCGGCATCGGAAGCAAGGATCGAAAGTCGGTCACGGTGAAGACATCATGGTGGTCCGCGTCAGGAGTGTCAACTCCTGCATATAGAGTGTAGGTAGCGGCAATGGGGCCTGTATGTGGGATTAAGTAGCATCCGAGCTTGACATGACGAATCCGATATGCTTGAAGATCGGCATCGTAGATGAACTCAAACAACGTGCACGACCATTCAGATCGATCCTCGTCGGGCTCGTCTGCCAAAGGTTGAATGGATTTAAGGTTGGGGGAGAAAGTAATCCAATATTTGTTGTTGTAACAACATTTGATGTGTACAAATTTTTTGTCATTCTTGGAAGTCTCTAATTCGAACTTGGTAAATGGACTCATCACTGCATCTGCAGAGAATTGGAGGCCCCCCTCGCAGTTGTCCTTCATCTATGTAACGTACATACTTTCCATTGTAGTTTGCTTTCCGAGCTAAGTATTGCGGCAGTTGTTGAGGCTCCATTTCCTCTCCTTTCTTTTTGATCTCTTCCTTTTCCTTTCACTCCCACAAATTATATGATTTTTCTCTGCCTTTCTTTAACTTGCATCTCCTTATTATATATTTATAACATATGTGTTCCATTCTATTTAAAAAAAAAAACAAAAAAGAAAAAAGAAAAAAGAAATAGACTTCAGTTTGCACAGAAATTTCAATATAATGCTGCCAAATACATGGTAGATAGGCATGTGGGTGTGGGGCTGATAACAAACTTCATTTATGTTCATATATCTTATAGTTTTTCATTTGCATTAAATCTGCTAAATCATATTGCCAAAGCGAGTCTAGCTCAGCGATAATGGACATATATATCTAATCAAGAGATTGTGTGATCCCGCATGACTACGGTACTACATCATATGCTTGATCCAAGAACAACACTTGATTTAATTTTAAAATAAAGTAAATAAAAACGTTTCAACTGAATTAAAATGTTACATGAGGAATAACTCCACGTATAAAATATCTATGCTCCCTCTATGAACTGGTAGGTTAAAATCTCCCCAGCCACAGAGAAAATCATATAATCATTATTGTGTTCATTATATAATTATTTCTAATTATCCTTTTGTTCCATCCGAAAGTTTTAGATTAGAAAATGATACTTAACTTCAAAAAATATTTATTTGAGATAATTATTTTTAATTATTATGTATTTTTTATTTTTAATTCTTATCATAAATTTTAAAGTATTGGAAATATAGCATTTGTATATAAGTTATTGCAAAAAAAAAAAAAAAAAGAGATATACTGTGCTATTTTGTTTCTTTTTTCTAAAATTTCTACACAATTTAGAGAAAAACATTCTTTAAATAGGAGAAACGAGAAATACATAATATTTATCTCTTAATTAACTATGTCTACAACAAATTTTTATTTTATAAATCAATGCTACTTTTGAAGGAAATAATATATTTAGATAATCTACTCGTGTTTAACATTCATTTTAAAATAGTTCCCAAAGCATATTCTACAGTTGATCTACATCCAAGTTGCAAATTCTGAGATTAATAAGATCGAAGAGCTAATTTCTTAGATTTAATTTTCCTAGTTTTCAAAATAAAATAAAAAATTGTATATCTATCCCATATTTGGCATTATATGAAAATTTCAGCAATAGTTCTTTAGAAAATGACAATTCTTTTTTAAAGACCAAATATTAAATGTTGGTTGACTCATTTACAAAGATATCTAGTCCGTATTTATCTGATATATTTGGTTTATTATTATTTGAGAAAATGACACTTACCTAATATTTGGATTTCGAATTCTATGTAATCCCTCGAGCTCTTGTGTAGCTAAAATTCTTACCGCATTGTACATGTCAAGTTTTAATATAAATGGTAAGTGAATTTCGATATCATCCTCTAGTTTGAATTTCTAGCTCGTTTCAGACCATATATAAGATTGCTTAATTTTATCTAGAAAATCGAATGTGAATGAAAGAATAGAATATTAAAGCTATTAAACATGCACTAACAAAAAGAAAAATCGTAGGGAAGAAATACCATACGGATCAATTGATGTCATCTCTTGAATCTATGAAACAATTACTTAATTACTAAAGATTGTGTGAACTATTAATTCTATAAGCCAAAACCTCTCAAATCTCAACTATCTCTCACTAACGCAAGCTAATTTTTCTTACTAATTAAGAAACCAATTTTTCTATCTAGTTTCAATAATAAGCTAATCTCTAAAACCACGTCTTTAGTGAATAACCTATGTCTTAAGGCTTTAATGAATAAGTCTTTTAACTACCTCTAAATGACTTCTTAAATATCCCGATCTTAAAAGCCCTTTAGTTATGCGCATTTCAGTTCTAACTCTAAACCACGTCTCTGGAGCATAAGATTTCAAGTCTAGTATCAATCAATCTATGACCAGTAGATTAAATGCATTGAGCATAGATAAACATAAATAAAACATTCATAAACATTCGATTAAGAGAATTAAACAATCAATCCATAAAGTTCAATAGCTACATCAATCCCTAAGATAAGAGGTTTAGTTACTCATGTTCAATGTAAAACAACACAATTTCAGTGAGCGTAGTTCCATAACAAAACAAGAAAAATCAAGGAAAAGGAAAAGAAACTAAGTTTGGCGTGTCAATCGTTCATATTTGAATTGACCTACATGATCTCGAGCCTTGAAAATCTCTTTTCTTAGCTCTCTGATGGTCTCCTTGCGCTCCCAAATTGGCCAAAAAGGCAAATTGGTAAAAAAACTTCTCTCCAATTCGTCTCCTCGACGGCAATAAAACCCTATTATTAATAAAAAAAATTGTCGCAATAGTATTGTGGTGTTGTAGACAGAGCCCACGGCGTTACACAATTATAAAAAACGCAGAATAAAAACTTCGGAGAATCGCAACACTCTAGGGCAGCACTGTGGTGCTGTCCTCTTAGGTTTTTGAACTTGATTAAGTAATGTGATGTTGTCCTATTCTCTTGGGCTTTGATTTACTATCACTCCGATTATGTTTCGTTTCCTCCCGATAATTTATTCCTATAAAATATGTCTTATGTCCGTGATAAGTCGATTTTGAGTCTAGTATTTTGGGTGTTTTGAGTTATTTTAGGGTTTTTATGGGCTTTACGTTGGGTAGTTAGTATTTCTTTGAACTTGTACAAGTTGATTTTGATAAAGAAAACAACAAGGACACAACAGACCTCAACATACCAGCAGCCAACTAACACAGCCAGATAAACAAACTCATCAATGACATCAATGAAATAGTCTCATGACAGTAAAGATACAACCAGCTGAAAATCCCAAATAAACTCTTCTTCAAAAGGAAATCTGCACCCTCTTCAAATCAGCAATTATCTTCCTATAATTACTGAAATGACAGAAAGTGCAGTTCCTTTCCCTATTCTCTTGACACTATTTAATTACATTTTAGACCGTTGAATTTCTTTTCCTTTTAGAAAAGCATATTGCCTTGTAATTCCTGCCATTAAAGCATATTCCTTAGATGGAAAATGTCTTAAATATTCTTTCTGTGTATGTTAAAATGCACCCTCGGGTTTAGCATTTCTAATCAAGATTTTTAGTCTAATACACATCTTTTCCTATGTGCAATTATTCTTTAAGCAATAGACTTTGAATTAAGCTAAATCCTCTTTATGGTATCAGAGCTTACACAGAAATAATAGTATTCTTTGATTTGGTTCTTCTCAATCCTCTCCTCTGAAATCCAGAAACAACTCATTGGCAAACCAACAAACACCATTGAGTATTCAGACATTCCACCAGTGCGCTAGCCTCATATCCATCAAACTGAACTCTTCAAACTATCAAAACTATCTACTGTGGAAATCACAAGTACTGCCATTGATCAGAACCCTTGGACTTGAACACCACCTCACAAAAGATGCATATGATGCTGAAAAATCAGTAGAGATGAAGATGAAAAATCAATAAATGATCCTCACCTCATCAACATGGACTAACAATGATGGCCTACTCACCTCTTGGTTGTTACGAATCATTGGCGAAGATGTGTTGGCTTTACTTGAAGGAACAAAAACGACAAAGGAAGTATGGCATTCTCTTGAAGATCTTTTCTTAACTATGACTAAAGAGAATGAAATACACTTGAATCGAGCTTTGCTCACCCTAAAGAAAGGGTCTTTGTCGCTAGATGAATATGTAAGAAACTTCAAAAGTTATGTGCGATAAGCTAGCGGTAATGGAGAAAACCTCTAGATGAAATAACAAAAACATTTCGCTTAGCAAGAGGACCAGGACACAGATATAAGGATTTTAGGACAGCCATGTTGTCCAAACCACCCTATCCTTCTTCTAACCAATTCATACTTGCCTTGAAAGCACATGATCAATTTTTAGTCATTGAAGAAGAAGAAGAAAAAGCAGGACAAGTGAACCTTAATCAAGCATTCTACTCCAGTCGTGGAAGAAGTAGAGGGAGAGGAGGACAATTTACATCTAGAGGAATAGGGTTCTATCACAACAGACAACCTACCCACCTAAACTCAAATGGCAACACATCAGAAACAAAGAACAATGTAAACTCAAATCCAACCCTACAGGAATTTTTATCATCCCTAATGGACATGAAAATACTAAGTTTAGAGAGATAAAAATAAAATTTTCAAAAGATAAATTTTAGAGAGGGTAAATTTTAGAGAGGTAAAAGAAAAAGATTTAAATAAAATAAGTTAGAGAAAAAAAAATTAAGTGAGAAAAAAGTTAAAATACAAAAAGAGAAAATCTAGAAAAAAAGTAAATTTGAGAACAAAAGATATTTTAGAGAAAAAAAAGGAAAATTAAGACGAAAAATAAAACATTATAGTGAGCAAAATTTTGAAATATATATAAAATAAAAGTTTTAGTGAAAGAAAATTAATCCTGAAAATTTAGATAGAGAAAAATTGGAGATATATTTTTTAAAGAAAAAATACATTAGAAAAAAAAAGTTACAATGGCGAAATTTGAAAGAGAGAAAAATTCGGAAAAATATGAAATTTTCAAAGAGAGAAATGAGAAAGACGTATTAGAACAAAGTATACATTAGAAAAAAAAAGTTACAATGGCGAAATTTGAAAGAGAGAAAAATTCGGAAAAATATTAAATTTTCAGAGAGAGAAATGAGAAAGACGTATTAAAAAAAAGGGATTTTTGTAATGGGTAGCATATACGTTTTCTATATTTAATAAAATAGCATGTTTTTTTTATATTTTCAGATATAGCAGTTTTTTGAAAATTCTGATTTTAAATTTTTCAGTATTCCCAAATTATCCTTTTTAGTTATTGCTTCGTCAATATATATCAAACATATATCACATATTTATCAGGAGTATATCTGACAACATTAGTATATCAGAAGTAAATCAATAGTCTATCAGAAGTCAATCAGTTCTATATCAATTGTATAATAGTAAATCACTATTTTATCTACTTTAACCTTTTTTTTAATCAATTAGAAATCAGTAGGTATTGGCATGCATGGAAAATGAGAAAAAAATTTGATACTTACTGAAAATGAGAAAGAAAACTTGAAAGGAACATGAATGTGAACGTCAATGGTGATTTTTGAAATTACTGTGAATGAGAAATCAATTAGAAATTAGAGGTAAATAGAAATTCAGGGTTTTTATGTATATCAATAATATATCAGTGATATATCAAGTATACATCGTACATATATCAATAGTACAATTAAGTTTTTAAAGTTTTAAAGATCAAAACGAAATCAGCAACAATATCATTCTTAAAAGGTTTAAACATCATTCTTGGGTATCAACATCGACATCAAATCAGTAGCAAAGTCCTTCAACAAAAAACTTAAAGGTTTAAACATCAAAACGAACCAGTAGCATAAACCAAAAGTAGACTAATGATGTCATTCTTAAAATTCTATAAAAGAAGAAGCATAAGTTCCAGAAGCATAAGTTCCAACAGTCTAGAAAAGCGTAAGTTCTTGGTGATTGTTGGTACATCATTCTTCGTTCTTGGTGATTGTCGTGTCTTCGGAGATAATATCCTTAAAGCTTTCCGTTTTTCCATAGATAACACTTTTGGCGTTCGTTTATGTTGTCTTTTGGGACGAACGACATCAACATTTTCGACGATGTTTTTTTATTTCATTTTTCGTGTTTGTACCATTGCTTTTATCTGAAAAAAAAATTATTTCATATATTAGTAGTATATCAGAAAACATATATTAGAGGTAATATACTCGAAATAATTGGTAAATATCATAGTTATATCAGAAATAAATCAATTTCATATCATATGTATATCAAACATATATCACATATATATCAAGAGTATATCTATCAGTCATAGTTATATTAGAAGTAAATCAATAGTATATCAGAAGTAAATCAATTCTATATCACCTATCACCTATAGTAGTAGATATCATAGTTATATCAGGAGTAAATCAATTTCATATCATATGTATATCAAACATATATCACATATATATCAAGAGTATATCTGTCAATCATAGTTATATCATAAGTAAATTAATAGTATATTAGAAGTCAATCAGTTCTATATCACCTATAGTAGTATATATCATAGTTGTATCAGAAGTAAATCAATTTCATATCAGATGTATATGAAACATATATCACATATATATCAGGAGTATATCTGTCAATCAAAGTTATATCATAAGTAAATCAATAGTATATCAGAAGTCAAKCAATTCTATGTCACCTATAATAGTAGATATCATAGTTATATAAGAAATAAATCAATTTCATACCATATGTATATCAAACATATATAATAGTAGATATCATAGTTATATAAGAAATGAATCAATTTCATACCATATATATATCAAACATATATCACATATATATCAGGAGTATATCTGTCAATCATTAGTATATCAGAAGTCAATCAGAAGTAATTTATTGTTGGTTTGGGCCTGTAGGGTATACTTGTAATTTAGAACGTGGGCCTCCGTTTTTTTGCAAAAAAATGTTATATTTGAAAAACTAAAACCTTGTTGCGCTTATTTTCCTAACGTTTTTTGTTATATCTCAAGTTGCCCCAAAATAAAAATCTACCGAGTTTAAAATTTGAGAGAGAAAATAAACTTTTTAATGAGACATTTAGGAACGAAAAATTTTGGAGTGAGGAAAAAATTTGTTACAGAAAAAAAAGTTTTGAAAAACAAAAAAAGCAAAAAATAAAATGGATAACCATTTTGTTTTTCTGATTAGTTTTTCTTTGTTTAGTTTTAGGTTTGTTTCAGAACCCATTCAATTTACTGTTTTCTATTTTTTAAAATTTGATATAAAATTTTTTTTAAAAAAATAGTTTTTCAAAAACATGGTTCAAAATCTCATTTTTTCATTTTAATGCTCAACCTTTTATGCTTTGACATTTTGTTGTCTTGATTGGACGGTATGCGTGGCTTTATCTTCTATTTTCTCCTTTCTTCTTTGTTTTCCCCCTTCTTTCTTCTTCTCTGACAGACTTTGCCTCTACACCACCGTCGTTCGATGACTCTCGCTTCGCTGGTGCCACCGCCTGCTATTGTTGGCATCGGTCAACAGACTGTTTCGGACGGCAGCGTGCAGAGGGAAAGTCAGCTGAAAAAGGAGGAAGGAGGGAAATGAAAGAAGAAAGGAGATCAACGGAGAAGATATAGCCACATCAGCAATCCAATGAACACAACATAATATAAAATTAGTATATTTTTGCCACCTAATTTAAAATTGCCACAATAAGTATTTATTTGTCACCTAAGCATTCTGCTAAGGCAAACTAAGGTTCAAAGGATCTCAAGGACCATTTAAAATTATTTCTCAAATTTAGGGACCAAAAGTGTCCATTTTGAAACCACTCTGAAGATGATCAAATAGACAATTACTTCAAACCTCAGGGACCAATAGTGTACTTTTCCCTTTTTTTTTCGTCAAAGCTAGGAGTGCTCAAGAAATCCAACAACTCGATGAAGTTGAACCCAACCAAACCAAGTTGGGTCCGGTTGCAGGTTCATCACTAAAAAATTTGGGTCAACCCGGCCCAACTCGTATATATACCTATATGTGTATTTTTTTAATTATAAATATATCATAAAATATCTATGTTCAATCTCAACCTTCCACTTTGTTTTGATCCTAGCCATTCATTTAATATCCATTTAGGATTTTCAACTTTTTCATATATTCCATTTTGAATCTCACCCTATTTTCCTCTCTTGTATATTTTTTTACTCTCAAGTCTTGATCTTCCATTTGACTCAAAGGTCGTTAAATCTTCCGTTGAACTTGAAAAATGACAGGAATTGTAGAATAAAAATCTCTATGAGTCTAAACGATCACGCAATGTAAACTAGAATCACACTCTATCGAAACTTATCTAAACTAAATTAAGTGATGTGAGAATATTACATTGTAAAAAATACTGCATTATGAATATTACAATATATGTATATGTGTATGTCTATATATATATATATATGTATATAAAACTCTCTCATAAATTGTCCCCAAAGGCTAGCTTGGGTGGCTTGGGGTCTCAAGGAATAATCTCGAGGTCTTCGATTCAAATTACATGGGATGCAACTTTCACCCAGCAACGAATCTTTGCCTATGTTAGACAATTAGTCTACTGAGTGTTTCCGTATACCCAGCTAAGGTCAACCCCATTCCATATAGTTGAAATGAGAACTTAGCAAACAAGAGCCAATTCTATTTTTCTAGAGCAAACAGGTGATGTAGGAACCAAACACATGCTTTCAACACAAAACGGACATAAAAACACACTTGGAAATGAAAGTGAAGAGCGATTATTGATTGGGAAGAGGAAGCCTTCACACAAATGCATCATCTTCATACCTCATCAACTCTACCGTGGATACTCTAGCAGTTGACTCCATAGAACATTCCATCATGTATCGTTGTAGTAACCACTCGCCCATCCAGAAGAGTGTCTCTTTGAGTGTACGAAAATGGAACATTGCAAGATCCCTTGGTCGCGACTAGCCTCGCTTTCACCTTCTTCTTTGGAGGTACCGTAAACTTGAATAAATTCTTGAACTCTTTCTCAAATGTGTAAGTTTTTCCCCATGTAAATGATCCTGCAAACTCCGCCGACAGTTCAATCTTATTCTCGAAGATATAAGGCACGACTTTGGTCTCGATGGTGGTTTTGACACCAACCTTCAATGATAGAGTTGTACTGAAAGTCCCCGTTGCAATGTCTTTAAAACTAAACTGGAATTCCTCATGCACATCTTCGCTCCCATTGTTTTCGATATTAGTGTAATTCTTCATGTCGATCGTTTCGTGGTAGATTTTGGCTTCTGCTGTTCGAAACTCCACAATTTCTATCTCCCTCGAATGTATCAGTTCTTCAATTGTCAGCTTTGTCTCGCTTGAACCCATATTGGAGGCAGAAGCATTCAAACAGTCTGTTTTGCCTTCCACAGTGAGTCTCTTGCGAAACAAGCTGTTTCCCAGATTCTTTAACGCAATCGTGTTGTCTTCAGAATACTTGAATGGCCAAAAGCATGTATCGGGATTGTCCGAGCTCGCATCGGTCAAATCGGCCCAAATCCATCTTGGACTTAGCCTCCAAAACTTCCCGAAGAACTTCGACTTGACGCGAACGCTTCCATCGTCGTTCATAAGGATCTCGTGTGCAGCCTTATCATCTCCAATGCTAGTACCAGAGAACTCTAAATACTCATGATGTTCTTGCATCGCAGCGCGGAGGTATTGTCCATTGTCGCCTTTGAAAGCCACGAGTTTCGGCAACACGAGCAGAGATTGGAAGTCGATCGCAGCGAAGACATCCCAATTGTTGGGGTCAGGAGTGGCAGTTCCTGCATATATAGTATAGTCAGCGGCAATGGGGCCTGTATGTGGGATCAAGAAGTACCCAAGCTTGACATGGCGGATCCGATAAACTTGAAGATCGGCATCGTAGATGAGCTCAAACAACGTACACGACCATTTCGATCGATCCTCGTCGGGCTCGTCTGCCAAAGGTTGAATGGATTTAAGGTTGGGGGAGAAAGTAATCCAATATTTGTTGTTGTAACAACATTTGATGTGTACAAATTTTTTGTCATTCTTGGAAGTCTTTAGTTCGAACTTGGTAAATGGGCTCACCACTGCATCTGCAGAGCATTGGAGGGCACCTCAAAGTTGTCCTTCATCGAGGTAACGTATATACTTCCCGTTGTACTTTGCTTTCAGAGCTAAGTATTTCGGTGGTTGCGGCTCCATTCTCTCTCAGTCCTTTGCTTTTCACCAATGAATTTTGTTTGCCTTTCTTTAAACTCGCATTTCTTCCTTGTATTTATAGAAGAGTGCAGATGTGTTCCACTTGTAATAAAAAAACAAGAAGGAATAAATTGGTTTGAATAAGAAATTTGAATGTATAATGCTGCCAAATATAAGGTAGATAGTATAATGTGGGCATGTCAGTGTGTCAATAACTACATTTATAAGAGCTTTTCAAAGTCAATGTATGTTCATATATTTTATAATCTCCTGATAATTGCGAATATGACTATAGTTATTGGGTAAAAAATTGTGCGGAAAGCCAATTAAGCCACATGGATTGAGTCGAGAAAACAACTGGGCACGCGGACCACATTGAGAATGAGGTCGAGTGCTCTTGGATGTCCTCTATACAGAGGACAATTAGTGGCCAAGATGGTGTTGACACACTCTGTATCCAAACTGTGATATACCTCACGAGACCACTTAGGATGCCACCAAGCCCCCCTATCCGTAGTACTGTGAGAAGCAGAGAATGTTGGTGATTCCCCAGACCCGTGGCACGACATATCAGTACTCGCACATACACCTTTGAGGCGAGGGGAAGCTCTCTCGAACATGTCTCTATCTCCATATATAAGAAAGAGAACAACCCTGAAGGTAAACCACATTCCCCTAAACAACTTCTTGCGAAGATTCAGCAAGCAGTTTCTCACACTCGAGATTCTTGCTTCCTTAATTATTCTTTCTGCTCTATATTCGTTTGCCCCTATTTGAGTTCTAACTTAGGCATTAGATTGCATTCCAAAATTCATCATTCTAGTACCGAGATTTTTATTTTTGCAGGCATCTGATTTTCGGGGATGAAGACATACGTGGCACTTGCATGGCAACTAAGTAAACCTCATCACAAAATTGACATCAACAAGTATAGCTTATTGGAAATCACAAAGTGTATGGACAAAAAGGTTAAATAAATATCTCTTTTATGGTTTTGAAAAAACGTTTTATTTCCTTTTAATTATTTGAATGTTACAAAATTAATTATTCAACGGTTTAATTAATTAATTAATTGTGTTTTGTAACGTTTTAATTAATAAAGTTAAAACGTTTTTTCTTTTCTATTTTTAAAGGAACTCAAGCTTACTTATGCATGGGGAATATTATGAGCTTTTGATAGAATTTCTGAGCAACTTCTTCGATTACATCCGGCTCCAGCGAGTGCACGCCTGAGTTCGGAGTTGTGTTAACCTTGGGGAGCAACCGACGTACATACGATTTAGCACCGTGATCATGCCGAAATTGTTTTCAAGGTAGTGGTTCAACCAAGGCACAACAATGTTTTCATCTGATTCCTCTTCACTTTCCAACATAACTTAATGATTAAAACATCTCTACTTCTTAGAAGTCGTTCAAATCTGTTGACCTCACAGGCGATGTAATATTCTAAATATATATATATATCATGCAATCACTATTTCGTTCATTGTTAAACTTTTAGAATTATTCTGATCTTTGTTCCCTCCAGTTTTCGATCTTAAAATGATACTTTTACATCAACACCTTTTTATTTTTATTTTTTTAAGATAGTACTCTAAAAAAAGAAAAACTTTTATTAAGATAAGGTATTTGTATTTATAATTGTTATTTCATTTGTAATTATAATTCAATTGGTTAAAATATATTATAGCTCTGACCAAAAAATCATGGATTCGAATACATATTTTCATTGTACTAAATAGATATATTATGTATTTTGTTTATACTTATAAAATTTATAAGTATGGATCAAAATAGTATTTGTGTATAATTTATTTAATAAATTAAAAACAATAAATGCTAAGCTATATTTTTTGTTTCTAAAATATTTATATAATTTTGAAAAAAAAATTCTTAGAAATAAAAAAATAAAAAAAGAGTATTTCTATCAAACCCATATGTTAGTTAACTATGTCCAAAATAAGATTCTATATTATAAATCAATAATTCAATAAAATATATTTAGAAAATCTAGATCATGTTTAATATTGTTTTAAGAATATAGATCCCAACAAGCATATCCTAAAGTAATCTACATACAATAATTAATTGCAACTCATGAAATTAAAAAGGAAAAAAAAAAGATCTAACTTGTAGATTTTATTTTCCTTCTTTTTAAAATGAAATATATGTATATCTACCCCATGTTTGGCATTATATGAAAATTTCAACAATAGTTGTTTGAGAAATGACAATTATTTTCTAAAGACCAAATATTTAATGTTGGTCGACTCACATATACCTATCCACCTTCTTTTTGGTCGTATTGATCAGAAATATTTGGTTTATTATTCTTAGATCAATCTAAATTTTTTATTCCATGATATTTGGACTTGTTTTATATTTAATTCCTAAAATTTTACGGTAGATTTTATTTTTATTTGCTCTCTAAAATTTCAAAGGTGACATCTTTTGTCTTTGATGTTTAAATTTTGCCTCTATTTGATTTCTATGGCTTCAAAAAGTAAAATTTTTTTGTTTCAAAACTTTCAATTTTGTTTCTATTTAATTATTAAATTGAGTTTATCGTTAATCGATTTTGCAGTGAGATATGGTATGGTAGTTTCCGTATTGACCTAGATTGTTGACCTCATGTCATTGTAATTTGTGACTAGGTTTGCTGTTGTTCTCAATGTATTGTTGAACAAAAACCATGAAGCAGTGGGAGGCCTCCCACTGATGAACTTCTTCCATCTAAAATTTTCTTCAACAAATGTTAAATTCGCACACTAAAATAAATTAATACTCAACTTGATTAAAGGACCAAGTAAAAACTAATCAACACTTTCAGAGACTAAAAATATCACTTTAAATCTTGAGGGAACAAATAAAAACAAAACTATGAACCCGAAGGACGAGCTAAAAGTGTCGATTTTGACACTTAATAAGCCAAATAAAAGCAAGTCCAAATCTTCGAACCAAAAGTGTAATTTACCTTTAATATATTATGATTATTAAAAGTCTATGTAACCCATGTATTTTGTCTGATTTTTCTGTTATGCTTATCACCCACATATACCTTGATATGTTTTGTATAAGGTATATAGGGTATAAGTATATCACTGATAAAGGATATGATATCAGTGATGTGCTTCGTATAAGATATATAGCTTAACTGATATATCTCGATGTATTACGTAATAGGTATGTCAATTAATTGATGTACCTTATTTGAAGACAGTGACGGTCCAAATACACCTATATTTTTAACCCAACTCAAGCTAACTTGTATACTGTTGGGTTTGTAAGGTGATTGCAAACAAAGTCCCACATTGGCTAGGGAAGGGAATGATCATAGGTATATAAGAGAGGACAATTATCTCCATTGGTATGAGACTTTTTGGGTGGAACAAAAAACAAAGTCGTGAGGACTATGCCCAAAGCGGACAATATCATACCATTGTGGAGATACTCGGGTACGTGGGGTACCGTTTGGAGAAATCCTCGAGGGTCAAACAAAGAGTGATTGGTAAGCCTAATAGTCATTACGAAACTTGTGGATGAATATCTAGATCAAACAAAAGTCCTCTGCAAGAATAAGCAGAAAATAACTCAAATCCAACAAATACTGCACTCATTGTCTTCACCGACAATCATAATTCTCAATCTAGATCGTTCGTGTGGAGACATGTAAGGCAACTCATTCTCAATCATGAGTGAGTTATGAACTCCTACTCGTAAGGGCTCGTCCTTTGATCTGTATGGGTGAGAGTGGCCCCAGTCGCCGACTCAACAATCCTATCATTTTGGGGACGAGACTAAGTGGGGAGCTAGGAACATAACTACACAAGATGGAATTCACTCCT